>JAOTQE010139204.1:0-36549 GCA_025631205.1 Nesometra sesokonis | reverse complement strand
ATTGTTTGCTTCGCTTGCAAGTCCGAACTTCGAAACCAAGACAGAAGAGGCTGATCTGGAAAACGGGGCATTTTGATAGGCTCTAATGCGGCTTTTACCATATAAAATAACGCAAAATCTTCCGGGGCCTTGGGCCTCTTGACTTATTATGTCGTAATTTCGGCATAATAAGTCGTAATTACGACATATTTTTTATGTCGTAATTTCGACATAATATGTCGTAATTTCGACATAATAAGTCGTAATTACGACATATTATATGTCGTAATTTCGACTTATTATGTCGTAATTTCGACATAATAAGTCGTAATTACGACATAAGTAAGTCGTAATTACGACTTACGTATGTCGTAATTTCGACATATTATGTCGAAATTACGACATAATAAGTCGTAATTACGACATAAAAAATATTTTTTTACTGCCAGTAATAGGCTTTCGTACAAATCAAAAAAAAAAGTACAACAAGAGCATCAATTTAAATTGCTGTTGTTGTTGGGTAGAGAGGCTATAAACCCAGGGGAGACATAAATGTATCTCCCTTTTCACCAAGAAGAACGATTTATGGAATGACTGTAGAGGATGAATAGGTAGAAATGAGATATTTAGAATGACAGCATGAAGTGACAATTTAATATGGGAACCGTATGGCTAGGGCCCACGCACTGTGCAAGTCCAAGAGATTAATCTCGGCTCTAGGCGTGTGAGACGCATCATACCCAACATTATCATATCATATCTATTTTTTTATTTGCGTATGCCTACATAAATGATACCCATGCAAACGTTATTAGCAGGTATTGTAATTTGACATTAGATATTTTGTAATATATTTTTTTAGATATTCATTTGATTTGATTTGATTTGAATATGGTATTCCATTATTAAGTACACAGTATGACAGGTAATATATTATTATTATTCGGTTCAGTTGTCAACCGATATTTAGCTGAGTGGTTTAAACTTTTGACTTGTAACCTTCAAGCCCATGTACATTCTCATTCAGGACTATACAAGAATCCATTTTTAAAGAACTTTAAATTTTCCAACCGTTCAATATTTTCATCTAAAATTCTGTTTGTGGTCGACCGATAATTAGCTGTGTATGTAAAACCGTTGACCTGTGACATGTAATTAAATTCAAGTAGGGGTTCAATTCATCTAGGACTATATAAAAAAATACTTTGTTTTATAACAATCAAGAGCCTTCTAATTTTTAATTTTTTTGTTTGGTTCTATAAGAATAATAATATATTACCTGTCATACTGTGTACTTAATGGAATACCATATTAGGTATGAACAGCCAATTATCATATATCCAAAAGATCCACTAATCAACTTCAAGTAAGAAATTATAATGCATACTCCAAGTAATGAGATATATGCCATCATGTCAGGATTTAATATTTTGACATATTGAATCCTGTCACGATAGTGTGTATCTCATTGCTTAGGGTATGCATTACACTTTCTTACTTGTCATCATATACTTACCAGCATCACACTGGTCATTTGGTTCTGGCCTTCCATACTCTTTGCAGTAATAGCCCTCATCACATGACACTGGGTATGGGCTGCCACTTGGGCAATAAGTGCCTGGCCAACATTTGCCACCTACAACAAAATAAGTTAAACACATTGATTATCTGACGATTTTATTTGACTACTAAACAATTTATAAAAAATTGTACAAGCATTGATTGTTAGGTATAGTTAGATTTTTCTGAAGCAGGATCTTGGACAGCGTTTTGAAAAGGGTGTGAACACAAATGTTGCTTTAATTTATGAGAAAAATATCAGAGTCAGAAGTCGGTCATTTTCACATTGGGTTCCAGATATACATTCAGGTATACTTTACTTCATCAATAACAACACATGTCTCACAAGCAGACAAAAACTGAAACCGTAGTCTTACAAAAAATATAGCCCAAATAGTTAAATATAACAACAAAAAAGCAAAAAAGCTGAGAACATTCAGCTGTTCTATTCTGGTACATGACACACCGGAATTATCTATTTTTGGAAATGACATTGGGCAAAACTTCAGACGCCCAGGGTGTACCAACTCCAAGGTTTACTTGGAGGTGTTAAATAAATAAACAAGAATTTCATTAGGCTTAATATATTCAGTGGATTCACAATACGGTGCGCCACCTATCGGCTGCTGCAGACAGGCCAAAATCCGCAATGCCTTATGGGAAAGGTCGACATCAACGAAAGTCTGAGCTAGCAGCTTGCAGGCCTCCATCCACCTTCAAGCTGCCTAGCCTGCATATTGTGCATAGACTTTTCGTTTTTACCGTCTAAGACTAAAGTAAACAACACATCTTATATATATCCTATATATTATATTTAGACCGTTTTTCGTTGAATTCTTCCTCCGTTTTTGCCATTTTTGGATTCCTCTGTAAGACAGCGCTAGACTGCACTGAGCAGTAGCCACGATGTTGCCCATGAAGTTGGGTGGCACACCGTATTGTGAATCTAGCAGAATTAGCAGTTCTCAGTGTTTGGATATTCGGCATGTACAAAATATGATGCCACCTGTTTGCATAAATTAAAAAAATTAAGTAACATTACATACCTGTATAATTAGCCAATGGGCAAGAGCATTCAGATAAATCAGTAGCATTCACTGTCGTCAGTGGCATTGCTTGGTATGATCCACTCGTACAGTACCAACCAGCTGAGCAGTTGCCTGATGGAGCGTCTTGTCCATCGTCTAGTGTTTAAACAAAATGATTAATAAATATATAACTAAATATGATCAATAATACACAATTAATAGTTATTATTATGGGGTAAAGAACATTTAATGAAGTGAAAGATTGTTTGCAGTAACAAAATGTATTTTTCTATGAATCTTCTGTATTGTAATATGTTATGTTAATTTATCCCAAATAAAAATTTAAATTAAATGAAATTCTCTTTCAGGTACTTGACTAATAATGTCGTAATTGAATTACTGCAGTAACTGCAGCAGGATAATTTTGTCCTTTACATAGTTATACTTACATTGACAGTATTGTCCAGGTGGACAGGTAAGGCAATCTTCAGGACCATCACTACCATTAACAGGGTTAAACGAACCCTTGGGGCAAGGATACTCGTACGGGTGTGTGGTCTCCAACGGACAGTAATAACCTATTAGCAAAATAATAAATACAAATATGAAGCATTAAAATATGTGGGTGATTGTATGCAATATAGGAGGGAGTACAGTATATTAAAGATTACTAAAATGGTTTCTATTGTTCTTGCTTTGGGCTTTGTCCCTTAACACTTAATCCAGTAATATCCCTCAAAAAATCTTACTGCATATGGATTTATCTATTTCATTTTTTGTTATAGCTAGTAAAATTATTTTCTTCTTTCTTCTCTATGCTTGTTCAGTTAATAGTAAGTTTTTCAAACATAATTATCTTTATCAATCTTCTGTTTACATTACAAAACTTTCTATTTTATTGTTAGTTTATACCCATTGGATTTTTTTAACCCTATCACTGAGTGGACCCGGTACTAGTACTAGGCCAAAAAAAAAGTTCAATGGTGTCTCTCTGACTACAGGTCTATCCAGGACACAATTCTGTGTTTCATAAAAAAATTTAGACAAATTGAAGGAAAAATAGCCAGGGCGTGGTGGAATCCTGGATAAGGTTAGGCACTGTATTCTTTCGTGAAAAACGAAACTTTACAGTTTGTGATCAGAATGGCGGAGACATCAAGCATTTGGTGTGATTAGTAAAGGAAGGTAAAACTTCTTTCATTCCGGTACATCCAATTTGCAACATGCGTTTTTAAAATTTTCACTGTGACGAGGCGGTTTGACGAAAGACCTTTGAACTTTGCCAATACCCAACTGTGTATGTGTGCAGATTTTCAAGAAGCTAGTTTATTGCATATGGGAGTAAGAGAGGTTTGAATTTAGTGACCTTTTTTATAATAGCATACTTACCAGCCGGACAAACATTTTCAGTGAATGTAGTTGAATTCTGTAGACAGTAGTAGCCAGCAGGACATGATGTACACAAAGGCTGGTTCTCAATATCAGTGTAGTGACCAGCTGGACATCCAAGCGGGACAGCACTTCCCTCGGGACAGTAATGACCAGGTGGACATATTCCACCTACACCTGTGTGGTTTCCTGTTGGCATGGCTACATTGACACCTGCAGAGGAGGGTTATAGACCAACTTATTAATATTATTAGGATTTAAAAATCTTTATGTTTCAAGTTTTTTTTTTGAGTCAGTCTTTTGGAAAATCCAATTTACTTGGCACCTGTTACTGGTATTTTCAATAACTCGGCCTTCTTGTTTCTTTATATGAGAAAAAAAATTTCATCTGGTTTCAAAGTAGTAGTAGTAATATGAATGTTCATCAAATAAACCAGTAAAACTTACTTTTTTCAAGACAGTTTTGTTTAAGCTGATCAGCTAAACTGTCTTGAAAAAGTAAGTTTTACTGGTTTATTTTGATGAACATTCATATTAATACTTGTTGTTTATAGCTAAATTTTGGAAAAACAATATTGTAATTCTTACAAATCCCTGGATACCGTTATGTATTTTAGAGAAAACATACAAAATACAAAATTAAAAAAAGATCGACCCAATTTTGCATTTGGGCTTGTATAATCTCCCACAATGTTCTGCCCACAATACTCAATAGTGTTCATCTAATAAATCTGGTCTTATATCACAAACAAGAAGAAACACTAAATTTAAGACATTTTTTAACAAACTAGTTAAACAATAACCAATGAAAAATATATCAATAATAGATATAAAAATTTAAATATAAAATTAATTTTGTTAGATCAAAAAAAATATATGAGGATCAATCAAGACTGTTACATTTTTTAAACAAAAAACTTAGATAAGCCTATAAATGGTCGTGATGACATTCCATCATGACCATATATGGACATATTATTATCATATATGGGTATATAAAAGTTTTCATTTTCAAATAAAATTTGATTTTCTAGACTGAGGTTAAAATAACTGAAGAATTCTTACCCCATTCACAGTAATAGCCCGCACTACAGCTTCCTGTAACATTGGCTTTCCCAGGCTCACGACAGTAGCTTCCTGGGTCACATTGTAGACACTGATCCTCTTCGTAGATTCCTTCACGTGGGTTATATGTCCCACTGGGACACATACGAAGATCAGCACCAGTTTTGGGGGGACAGTAGTAGCCTGGAGGGCATGGGTCGGCTCGGTCTCGATTCACACAATAATATCCTTTGGAAAAAGAGAAAATGATTGTATAATTTTATAGGGGTCCCAAGTGTTAAAATCTACTGTGCATTTGTTTTAATCTTGATTGTTATTCAGCACTGTTTGTAATGTAGTGCTTTCTAATTCTTGAGGTGTCAAGACAAAACGAGTCATGTTGTACACCAGGTGATTTTGAGATATCCACAAAAATAGCCAGAAAGAAATAATTTCATGAAAATGAGATTTTTGTAGTTTTGTTAATTTTATTACTTACTTAATAATATAAAATTTGAGAAGTGTCATTGACAATACTGGAGACACGAGCTCTGCTGGTGTAGTATGGTGTAGTATGTACGTACAAGATGGAAACTTACCTGCTGGGCAATCATAGCATTGCTCTGCCATTGTATGGTTCATGTATGTCCCATTTCGACAAGGCTCTGGGGCAGGAGAGCCTAGCTCGCAGTAATGTCCTTCTGGGCAGATGTCACCTGTTATATTGTCTTGTGGGGCAGGGTTGCTAGCTCCTAGTGTGCAGTAGAAACCCTCATAGCAGAATCCTATTAAAAAGTAAAAGAACTAATATATAAAAAATTCTGGATATTACAATTTAAAAGATACTGTATATGACAACGATAGCACATATAAAATGATTTATGTACAATATCAACATCTTTTAACTTAATTATATGTACTGTACAGTGGCGGCGCCAGGAATTCCTCGACAGCAGGGCAAAGCTCTTGACAGGGAGGGCACCCCCTGACAGATAGGGAAAAAAACCCTTATTTGTCGTATTTTCATGCCGTTTGGTATATTGGGACTCGACTGGACCTACAAAGCCCCCGCGACTAGAACCTTTCATTTTTACCCCCCATCCCCTAGGCCGCTGTTGTTACAGTAGTGAATTTTAGCTGTAAGAAACATTAATATTAAATTGCTGAGGGGTTTCACACCTGATTCAAATTCTAGGCCGCTGTTGTTACAGTACATTCCAGGAGTACAGGCAAGACAAGCGCTATCATTGGTCATCATCTCATTGGGTTGATATGTCCCAGCTGGACATGCTGTTGGGTTAGGGCTGGCCTCAGGACAGTAATGTCCAACTGGACAAACAGCTCCATACGTCTCATTGTAAGGATTTGGTTCAATCGCACGCAGGATACAATAGAAACCTAGATTTTAAAAAAAAACAATATTAACTTATCATACAAATATATACAAGCTGGGGTATCCGAGCATGACCGGCAGAGACATGCAGAGCAAGGCTCGAACCCCTAACCTCAAAATCTAAAACCCAAACAACACTTGCTGCGCTATCCGCCTACATCTTAAAAATGATACAGTATTCCTACATACTCTTTTCCCAATGTTTATTTTGTGTGTTTGTGAACAACAGCCTACACCGATCAGATATTGTTTGTCAGAAACTTGTCAAACTTGGTCACATTGATTTATGACTACATATTTACAAAAACCTTTAATTTTTCTGAATTACATGATCATACAGTTGGATGCATAGATTACTTGTTTTTAAACTACCAGCCTCTGTTTCAAACCCCATGTTCATTTTTCTTTGTTTTCATTCTTCTAGTTTTAATATGGGTGAAGGTATGCTCTTGTTTTTGGTGCCAACCGGGACAACTTGTGGAATACACACTCACAAACTGGGGATACACAAAAAATGAGATATCCCCGATTTTAGTATTAGTGGAAATGACCTCAAATAAAGTTTCCCTATTGTTTGAATACATTCTTTAAATTTTCGATCATTGTCCACAGTTTACAGGTTCTGAACGTAACAATAAGAAAAATTTTGCAAAATCTGTTTTCTCTACTATCACTTGTGTACGTTCTATAACTTACAATGTTTGCTCCTCAATTGCCTGGATTGAGACAACATTGAGAGCCTATACATGTGATAGAAAACATATGATATCATTGGTTGTTGCTTGGGTACAGTAGTCCCAACCAACTCATGTTCCCATTTGGCATTGGAAACATGTATGTATGCACTCTCACAGGGCTCTCTAGTTTAATTTAAAAATTGAAGATCCACAGCCTAAATAAAATCTTCTAAATAGTTACCAGGCAGACAAGATCCATTAGGTGCTGTTAGACTAGTCTCCATGCAGAATTGTCCAGGGTAACACTCTGTACAGTCTTCTTCTGAGCCTAACTTTGATGAACCTCCAAATGTTCCCTTGGGGCATGGAGTTGGCCAGGATGACCCAGACTCACAGTATGTTCCTTGTGGACAGGGACCCCCAGTTTCATCAGTTGGATCTGGTGTTGGGGTGTTAGCCCCTAGAACACAGTAGAAACCAGGAGAACATTTCTCAGTTGGGGTGGTGATATTTTCTGCTTCACAGAAAAAACCTGGAATAAAAAAAATGTACAATTGGTTTTAATTGTAAGCGATGAATCGCTGAATGGTATTGTCTCTCATTCCTCCATGAAGGTAAAAGTTTATTAAATTTTATATCAAGTTTAAGGCAACAGAATTTCCAAGCATGGGTTGAATAAAGATTACCTTGTATCATGTATGGTGCTCTTTGATGTGTAATAAACCCTAGATAATTCCCTAAGTGTGTTCTGACTCAGCGATTAAGCAGAGCATAACGTACACAGTGTACGATTATTTTAGTATGAACTAGCCAGGGATTAGCGCAAGCCACTGGTCCGGAGCATAACTTACAGAGTGTATGATTATTTGTGTCTGAACTAGCCAGGGATTAGCGCAAGCAACTGATCTGGAGTGTAATTTGTTCCTGCTGCAAGCCACAGTTATCATAAGCCAATTTTGCTATAACTTATTCACTTGAATGATTTTGACCTTGTGTGGTGCATTGACCGATCAAATTCCGTAATTGATCTACAATAGTCTATGAATGGATGACATTTCTGGACCCCCTTTCACACGGAAAATACTGCAATGTTACCATATCCATGCCGGCATTATTGCCTTTCTAAACCCTTTCACAAAGAAGGTCAAATTCCAGTAATATAATGGTTTCCTGTGTGAAAGGGTCTGAGCGAAAGGTGTAAAATTGGCAGTCTTAATAATGGCAGTTCCAAACTTTCACTTTTGTTTAGTTATGTTTCACTGCTTAAGCAGGCATTACACTGTGGAACCTTTCATACACATCGAGCCTAAGGCAGTGACTGTAATATAACGGTAATATGTCTAGGGTCTAAGGTGGTCCGAAGGCCGGCACTGTGCCGGCATTGAAGAGAAAGTACCCTATTACATGGCATTAGTAAATTACCACAATATTCCCAGTTCACAGTTGTGTGTGAAAGGAGTTATAGTAAAAGTAACTGGTGACATATTTGAAAATGCTTATAACTAATGCTACAACTTGTATCTGAACACCTGATGAATAAAGCCTAAAACAAACAAAATATAGTGTAATTTTTGAGCTAGGTGGTTAACCTACTGGCTTTAGAATCTCGACCATACTGTGATGTTATACTAAGCAAGAAACATGATATTCTGATACACTTTATGCTGTTGCTGATGCATGCTCACTTAATGACACATTTCACACCCGTAGTTGAATGTGATCTAACATCCCAGGCATTCAAGATGTTAAATTTTTCCAATATTTATAATTTTCTTCTAAAAGAAGTGTTAGTGAGCATTACCTTGAGGGCAGTCTCTACATTCATTGATATTCTCCAAGTTAGTGGTGTTGCTGTAAGTGCCAACTGGACATGGATATTGACGTGCCGTCTCAGTTGCATTGGGACAGTAAAATCCTATGTGATATTAAAAAAAACAAATAATTAAATAATAAATCACACGCAAACTTTTCATGAATATTTCAGAACACACAAGTAGCTATTAAAATTATCTTAATTTGCATTTGGTATTTTAATCTGTATAGTCGAAGTTTCAGTTATCATTAACTAATGTTTGGTGATTTTTGAAGTTTTGTTTTTATACAATCGATCATTCGATCGATCGATCAATCAATTAAAATATGTTATTATTTGGTGAGACTAAAAATAGTTTTAAAATATTTGATAAAAAAAAGCACATAGAAAGAAAGTGAATTTAGTTAAGTATAACCTGACAAGGGATGCTGTTTTAATTTGTATGAAAATATTTTCTTTGATACAGAATTTCTTAGGGAGTCAGGTAAATATTTTTCATGTTTGCATTGCCTTTGTCTTTAAAGGGCCCATTCGAACTAGAGTAAAATAGGTCACTCTCAATGTGCAGTCACGTCACAATTATTTTCTGCCTCTGGTGTTAGAACTTCGGAATACATCTGGACGAAAAAGACTAGTCTTAAGATTTTAAAAACTAGTCCAAACTCTCGTGATCTTAATCCAAATGCTATAATAATAAAAACACCAGGTTTTACATTTGAAGTTTGAACACAGCCAAGTGATGGAAGTAGACTTACCAGCTGGGCAATCCTTGGGAGTGACTACTCCATGAGTTTCAGCTGATATTCCACTTTGCAACTCATCAATGGCTTCATTCTGATCACAGTATGAACCTAATAAAAGAAAAAATAAAAATACACAGAATAACATATTAATTATTTTTAAAAAAAAATTAAGGCTTGTAGGCTACAAGCTGAAACATCATGTACATTTATTTTGGTTTATGTGGAGAAATTATTTACAATCATAATTAAAACCAGATAAAGTAATTTTATACTACTATTTTCTTACTAAAAGGAAACTAAACTAACCTGCTGGGCAATCATAGCACTCGCCCTGTCCAGCGAAGGGTTGATAGGTACCAGAAAGACAGGAAGTCTGGTCAGGGCTACCACGGGGGCACTGGTGACCAGCTAGGCATTCATTGCCAGGTGGCTGAGCAGCAGTTGAGCCTTCAGGACAGAACCATCCTTCATCACAGAAGTCATTAGGTTCGACTCGTCCCCAGCCTGTGCAGTATTTGCCAGCTGTACATGGAATGCAATCAGTGATGTTTTGATTTTCAATAGTGTTGCTATAAGTTCCTGTGGAGTAAGATAAAGAAGATAATAACAGCAATAAGTAATGTTAGTTATCATCAAGTAAAACAAGCAATACAAAGGGGCAGTTCCAGTAACGTGTGAAAGAGATTCTCTGTGGAGTGGGCGTGTTCAGGTTTTCAGATTTAACAAGCAAAAAAATAACATTATTTTCATGTTTTTTCGACTATTTTATGCTGTATAGTTGTTTTTATCTTGCCTGCATTTTACTTTTGTGGTGAATATAAAAGGCAATAAATATAATATAAGATGGGTGCACATCATAGATTTATTATTACGGCTAGATGGTGATCTTAACACTGTAAAAATGGCAGTCCATGTAAGCGCCTACTATTTTGATTTCTCAGCCTCCGTCACAAACATGTAAGTTAAATAATCATAACTGTTTTACAACTATTGCATTTTTAACATTTTTGTTATACAAATTATTTACATATGTCACACATATTTTATATTGTCAATGTCTATAGATTTGAATTAAATTTACTTTCATTTATTAATAAATTTGAAACTTCTATAAAAGATTGCGCGTGCACAATTTTGACATACAGTAGCAACAGCCTTAGAACGTACACGATTTGATTGGTTGGATTCCGAAATAGTAGGCACTTACACTGAATTGAACTTTGGGCTATCTATTTTGTGGAAGTTCACCATCTAGCCGTAATAATAAATCTATGGTGCACATGCACTTGTGATGATATTAGAGCGAGTGCATGGCGGATGCACCCCCTCTAAATCCGCCTCTGATACAAACGAAAGTTTAACAAAGCCAAACAATTTAAAGAGTAGACGAGGGCCAGTAAAATGTAGTAAGGGCTGCAGGAATATATCATAGGACAGGAGGTTCTTGTGGTAATGTTAAAGGAGTTATAGGCTGCTGCCACTGAATTAGAGCACTAACAATGAACCCTACCTGAATGGCAGGCATCAGGACCTGAGCCACCGTGACCAAAAATATTTTGGATGAGATAAAGATAGGTAGTATAGTGCTACCACTGGATTACAATGAAGCTAAATAACTTAACCTGGACAGCAGGGCTCTAAACATGAACTAGCCTCTCAGCAGTTATATCAGGGGTTGGGGGCAGTAAATGAGTAATAAATACAATGAGTTTTGTGTTATGATTCTACTGCTGGAATTTTATGTGGTAGGCGGATGGTGTAGTGTGCATTGTTTCAGACCTTACTTTTGAGAGTTGGAATCTTGCTTTGCATGTCACAGGCAGTAATACACAGATACAGCTTGTATCATAAAAGTTGTAAAAGTGGCCCTGTAGATGAATTCCATTATGCCATGCTTCAGCCTTTAGATACTGTACATGAAGACATCGGCCCATGGTTAAAAACTAATACACTACATGGAATCTTTGAGCAACAGGTTCGTCTTTCATTTTTCCATACATAATATCCGTGAAGTCAGATAACCATGAGATACATGGCATCATGTCAGGATTCAATATTTCAACATGAATTAAATCATCAGAAATGATAATGACAAACTTTATGTCAAAATATTGAATCCTGACATGATGCTCTCATTGCTTGGAGTACTTATTATACAGATAACCATAGTGGTGTACTTCAATGGGTTTTGTCGCGTATAAAAGAGATCAAATTAACTTACCTGGAAGGCAGGGCTCTGGTCCTGAGCTTCCTTCTGGACAGTAATATCCTTGTGGGCAGACATCTCCAGTGATGTTGTTGATAGGGTTTGGATATATTGTGCTACCACTGCAGTAGTATCCAGCCTGGCATGGTCCTGAGACGTTAGCCAATTCATCAAACCTACAATAATAGCCTGGGTCACACGGTACAGGCTGGTCAGATCCTGCTGGACAGTAAGTACCTGCTAAGCATCTACCACCAGTGCTCTCAGCTGGACAATGGCACCCAGAATCTGAAGTCAAACAATAAAGCAAAAAATGATAAAATTACTAATAGATTATCAGTAATCTATATTTTCAAGCTAAACGATCTAAACACAGGGGTGGATTTAGATGGGCTTAATGTGAGAGGGGGCATATCAGGTATAAGCACCACCCTCCCTCCTCCTCCCCCACTTCAAAAATTAGCAACAATAATTATCTGAGTTGATTTGGAATGAAAAACAGGTATGTTCTCATTATGTCTGACAGTTTTTGAATTTTGTGAAGACAAGCCACTTGTCTGTCTGCAGCTAGTTCATAAATATTTGATAGAGGTTGCCCAACTTAAAATTTGATCCTCTCAATCCAACTGATCAGAGAATGACATCTTCTTAAGAATTCAATACAACATTAAGGTTATTAAATGTGGACAAGACTCCAAGTTTATTTTGCATACTGTTTCAAGGAGTAATCCAATTGGAAATTTTGACAAATTGCTGGGTTTATCTAGATCTATACTATTTGTTGTTGCAACTTGCAAAACACCAACCTTTTATTTAAAATCGATATCATTTTATTATTTCATTTCAGAAGGCATTCTTGAAATGTCATGCCATGTATTGTCATTGCCTTAATTATTGTGTTGCGAATCTACCTGTATCATTTCCCAATGTTGTTGGTTGGGCTTTAAATGCTCCTAGAGTACAGTACCAGCCTTCATCACATAAGCCCTCTGGTTCGATCATGCCTTGATACGGGCAATAATGTCCAGCTATACATAGTTCACAGTCATCAACACTACGTCCACCAGTGCGGCTGTTGAAGGTGCCATTGTTACATGGGAATTGAGTGGCAAAGCCCGTATTGTTGGGACAAAAGTGACCTGTAAGCATTAAAATACAGAATTTAAAATAAATATATTGATAAAATGTGTTCAACAACACTGCAAAAGTGCTCATCTGGCCTGAGTGATATCATATTGTTATCTAGAATTTATAATAGGTTATGAAAGAGGCATTTTAACATTTAATAATATTTGATAAAAACGCATACTAAAACTTCAAAAGGTCAAAAAATATTAGAACCACAAATCTTTAAACATCAGACACAATTTAATTCAACTGCATTAGCTACAGATGTCATAAAGGGCAAAGAGGTGCAACAGGACAATAAACAGTAATTATATGTACAAAGATACTGTATATAACATGGGTATGGAAACACATTTGCCATATTTACATTTGGATAGCAATTTTCATACCAGAGGGAGGGCAGAGAGTTAGTTACTATTGAAATTGCAAATGAAAGCAAGTGGGAAAGAACAGTTCTTGAATTAGGGGGAGTAGGTTAATTTTTACCCAGCTACCCAAGCCCATTTAGAATTTGATGAGAAAAAAAAAAAAAAAACAAAAAAAAACAAAACACATTATTGCCCTTAAACTTGTGTTTTCCTGGTCCCTGGAGGTGCTTTTCGAGGCCATAATATTCATATACCATATTTACATGCTGTTTGTGAATTGTTTAGAATTGAATTTTTTAGTTGGAGTGACATTTCAGGGGGGACTGTTCCCCTGAGTTATCATCATTCCCCCATCCCCCTCTTCCGCCGCCCATGGTGTTCAGAAAGCGATAAGTGTTTGCATGAAGGAACATATCCATAGTTTTAATAGGTGGACGAAAATAAGAGAGCGATAATGTGATTTGACAACTTCACAATTTAACTTTAACTAGAAAATATTTTTGTATAATGTTAAATTAAAAAATACAATAGATTATGAAGAGGGAAGAACAATCATTAAAATAAGTTTTAATATGCTGAAGATGTCTGAAAATGATATTTCTCATTGTAGAAGAAATGACCGTTAGAAAGACACTACTGTATATGAAAGACTTGACTGATTAACTATACAGTACATACCTTGTGGACAGATGACAGGTGTGGTGCTGCCTGTATCGCAGTAGCTCCCTTCAGGGCAGTCTAAGCAGTTGCTCTGCATATACACAGGGTTGTAAAAGCCAGGCAAACAGTCTGTAGGCTCACTTGAGCCAGTCATACAAAACGTTCCTGGGGGACAAGGCCCTCCAGAGCTGGAAACACTGCTTGGATTTGAGCTGTTAGAACCATGTTGACAGTAGAAACCTTCATCGCAGAATCCTTTAGGATAGGATAAGCCAGGAGTGTCACAATACATGCCTGAAAAAAAATGTATTAATAAAATATTTGTAACAAATGTTCTGTAAGTCTAGAGTGATGTATTCTATACTGTTAGAATATGTAAGAAAATGCAGTTATTAACACGCATAAATTGGTAGAAAAGGTAAAGTTAGATCCATATACAACCCTGAACCAAGGGGAATGAGCTATTAAAAGCTTATTGTACAAAACCTCAGAATTGTGTAGTAGGCTGGTATGTTCTTTTCCACACTACCTTTTAACCTTCTCTGGTATACTTCAACGAAGTATTCATTCACAGCTGAGAATTAAACCTGGTTCATCACCATGACAGACGTCCTAATCACTCGACTACCATGACTACATAAACTGGTAAATAATTTATTTTTCCTACCAAATACAGCTAATGGAGAACATTTTTATATTGGCACAGTGCGAAAACCTAAACATTATTGTTTTGGTTACAATAGCAATTCATTACCTAAGACTCTATGGGAGGCAAATAAAGAGAGATTATTTTTCAAACATCAGGAAATATTCAAGTCTCTCAAACTGTCAGCTCCCAAAGACATCTAAAAATTGGAGGCATGGATGGACATGATTCATTGTTCTCAACATGCAGCTTCACAATCCACTTATAGTTAGGCCAACTAGAACTAGAAGTTAAAAACTATATGCTTAAAAGATGATGAATAAAAGAGAAAAGCCAGTGTTACCTTCAAGGCAATCTTGACAGTAGTTTACAGCAACAATACCAGTCCTGTTGTTAAATGTTGAAACTGGGCAAGGATCAGGATTTCCAGTACCTACAAAGAAAGTTAAACAATATGCTATTGCGCTATGAAATTCTTCAATAAGTTTGCACGTACAGTATTAGTAAATCCATTGTCCAAGCCTGAAGGCTCATAGGGCTGGATCTTATTTCCAGTTTCTGTAGAGTGAAGCGGATGCGAGTATGATACTCCCCTGGGTGGGCTGCTAGTTCAGTGCAGGTTATTTCCCAGCAATTTGCCAGTACCCATCATAGAGCTGGTAGACTGAAGCAATATGTGTAAAGTGTGTTGCTCAGGTGCACAAGCAACTAGCGTGAGTGAGTCTCGAACCACCAACCTCTTAATTGGGATTTTGAACCTCAACTGCTGCGTCAACTGCTGCCTTGTATGTACAGTATTGAAAGTATATTCCAATGAGGTTTGCATTTATAAAACAAAAAGGTATTTAATTTGAACAGATTTTTTCAATGCTGTGAGACACAACAGATAACCCATGAAAATCTGAAGTGTACATATTTCCAGTATGGTCTTGTGATGCCAATTTGGTAGATAATTTCCTGCTCTTTTCTGAAGAGTGTACATATACGTGAACCCAGTTTTACGTGAGACCAACGGCTTAACATCTCATCTGATAGACAGTGCGCTATTAAGTTGCATTTCAACACTCCATCTGAAAACACAAGGAGATTGGCGATGTATTTGATGAAATCGGGGACGAGTGAGTCTCCACAGTTTATTGCACAGCACAGTGACCATCTCCAAGTTTAAAGAAACTGAGATAAATACAAAATGCATTACACAACTAGCATGCAGGGAGCGGTTGGATAAGTGATTATTGTTAAAACTATCAGAAGCTCAGGAATTTGAGACTTGTACTTGTCAATTCATTTGTGTCCTTTTGCACTTTAGGCTTCATTCTACCAGGCTGTTCAATGGGAAGTAAGTTGGGATGAATACAGAACTGAGATACAGTGCTGAGTGGAAAAAACTTATATACATATACTGATTACAGGATATTCTCAAGTTCAGGCCTAATTAGTGTAGCATTGAATAGGCAATATAATCGCATTTCTATAGTGATACCTCAGTAAATACTTCACCATTTTTGTCTATTCAAAAAAGTATAATTGTGAGCTTTAGTATAAAAACACATTCATGGGCAACACATTTATAAGAAAATGATTTTTATTAATACGAAAAAAGAAAAGTAATGCAGCCAATAGTTATTATCAAAGAGATCATAAATCATTACATAATCAATTACCTTAAGTACTTAAGTAAACAAAATTGGTCTAAGCTTTTTCCACTCAGGACTGTATCTCCGTTTGCTATGGGACTAGCAAATGATTAACGGGTATCACATTCTCGTCTATATTCATGCTATATAAACAAGAGATATGCACCAGCCCTTTGTGAGCCATCATTCATTTAAAAATTATTTATTTACCTTATTACAATATTTAGAATACATCTACTTACCTATCTCACAGTAATAACCAGAAGGACAGACTCCAGCATCTCCGGTCGAGAACTCTCCAGGCTGTGAACTGTCAGATCCCAAGAGACAATAGAAGCCAGGGTCACACATGTCAGTTACCCCTGTAGCATTGTAGCTATCACAATAGTAGCCTGGAGTACACTGTGTGCACTGGGTCTCATTAGCTAGGCCGGTCATGCTACTGTAAGTTCCTGGAGGACATGATTCCCAGACATGCCCTGTGCCTTCCGGACAGAAGTAGCCTGCTGGACAGTCCTGTAATGACACATGTAACTTTATGAACAGAAAAAAAGATGTGTTGTCACCAGAAAAATGATTTTGGAAATAACTGGCTAATTTAAAATAAATATGGATATTATGACCATCCCTAAAAATTGAGATATTAAAAAATTATTTAACGGGCAACATTGCCAGTACAATTATGGTATGTTTCAGATTAATCCTCATGCTGTCTGAGGTTTTATGATGAGAACCACCACAACGTAAGAGTCTTTCATATTCCAAGGAGAAAGTTGTTGTAAATATGGGACAAAAGAAAGGATGATAATATCGTAGTGGGATTAGACCATCCCCCTGCAATCCTGGTTGGGGATTCTTAAAAATCCCAATATTACAGGAATTAACCCCACTTTAATCAAGACAGGATGATCATATCCCAGTAGATGATCATCACGACCCGGCTGGGAACCCAGAATATCCCAATGGGATCTCAATGGGATCCTGCTTTCATTTTTTATAGGAAATACATACATTATAGGTAGTACACAAATGTGAAAAAAACAGATAATATTGTCTCCTGGTTAATTATCCAATAATCACCAGAAGACCCTCATTTAATAATAATAGTCATAATAGTTTTTTTAAATGCTTGTACATATTATTTTAATGTAATTGTATTTTATGATGTATTATGTACTTGATGGTGAAAATTTCCCTTGTGGATGAATAAGTTATCTTATCTTGGAAACAAGTCTTTTCACTTACAAGGTTAGCATTGGTGTATCATACAGTAACTATTCCCATACAACGTTCTTACCTGTGGATTCGTTCCTGTGATACAATAATGTCCAGGAGTGCATGGTAGGCAGTCGTCATTGGTAGTAGTGTCAGTATATGTGCCTGGTTCACATTGCAATGGAGCTGGAGACCCAGATGGGCAGTAATGACCGATTGGACACTCATCTCCTAAAATGAGTTAATAGTTAAAAAAAAAATAAGCAGCTATTAATTTACTTTACTCAGCTGATTTTAGTTATGTTTTTGCTTTGCTTTTTGCTGTGCAAGTTGTGTGGCCGAGCGGTTAAGTCAGGGAAACTGTGAGCCATAGCAATAACAACAGCGTGTGTTCGAGGCCCACTCACACCGTAGTTCTGGCGGTGGAACAAGTCTTCTCGGATAAGGACTATAAACCGTCGACCCAGTGTACACATACAGCTCATGTGCACTATAAAGACCCAGTACATCTTTCGAGACGAGTAGGGGGTTACCTCGGTGTACTGGTCCATACACGACCCCTGTCATGGACAGAAGGATGTGTGCTGAATAGCAGCTGCAAGGACATGACGTGACCCTTAGGGGCGTAGAAAGTCATAGGAATGTAACATCTGGTCCACAGCGCCTTGAGACTATACTGTGTAAGGCGCTATATAAATCTAATTACATTACATTACATAATACATTTATTTCTCCTAAAACATAACCACCTTTCGGACTCTGGTTTTGGGACTGGTTTAGTCAGAAATTCAGTTTCTCAGGTGGACAGTTTTGGCAGTTGACTGCATAATAACTTGAAAGGAGCAATAATGAATGAAATCTACCCAGGTATAAAAAAATACTGGAAGGTAAGGCTTTAAGAAATAAAGAGCCACATCCAACAGCAAGGCCTAGGGTTGTCATTGTTCGGTTGTAAGAAAAAACTTGGAGAGAAACCAGATTCAAAACTAGGACCATGGGATTGGAAGAAAAGGATGTTAACCAGCAAGATAAAACACAATCCCATCCCACTTGCCTTGAATCTTATCTCAGTAAGTAAAGGCTGAAACATGGAGCACCTCCACAGATATCAGAGCAGAATTTTAAATAAGGAAAAATTTCACATTTGTAGAGAGGATTATGAATGGGTGAGCAAAAGAAGTGTCTAAAAAGATAGCCTAACATGTTTTAACAAAGTTACTGTATAATTATAAGGCAATTGCTCTGAAATATTTAACAAAATAGTTGATGAATGTGATGTAATATTCTCCTACTTTCATTTTGCTTTATAACCAATAATACTGAAAATCATTAAAAACAAATTGTAATGAAACTTGCGAATAAGATGCCTTACCTGTGGCTCCATCCATTGGAGCAGGGCTGGAGGCATTTCCTGAGCAATAGTAGCCTGCATCACAATCACCAGCTGTGCTGTTCATTCCATACTCTGGACAGTATGCACCAGCTTCACAACCAAGGCACTGGTCGACTGATTCAAGGCCTACAGAAAAAAATTGCATTTAAAAATTACGCAAAACAGTTCTTCATTTTTAAGCTATAGTGTCCAAAACACTTAGGATGGTGCAGCGGGTATTATTTGTCTTTTAAATCTAGCACTGCATATCTCAATCGACCATGCTTAAAGCTCATTCACACTGGCCTTATTTCAGTAAAAGTAACAAACTTGCTGGTTAGTTTGTCCGGAAAAAGTACTGTGACAGCTCAGGAAATCTCAGCTCAGAAAATCTCACTCCGCAAAACAAACCCCATCTGTCAGTTAGTTTTTCAGAGTGAAATCTTTCCATTACAACTTACCAAGCTAGTTTAACCAGCCTGGCAAGTCCAATGCACACAGCCCAACTCAGGTAACAGTGGTGTATTTAGGGGGGTGCTGAGGTGCTTGACCACCCCCTACAGATGAAAAAAAAAACAGTAAAATTAGGAAAAAAAATTTGAAAATCTGGACTTCGAGCACCCTCTTTCAGTGGAAATGAGCACCCCCCTTCAGAGGAGAAGGGCTAAAATCTGATGAAAAAAACACCTAAAATCTAGAAATTGAGGTAAAAATAGGGGAAACAAGCTTTTTTTTTGGTTGTCAGAATCCAACCCAGGTTGAGCACCCCCCTTCGACAAATAATGGATACGCCCCCGGGGTAAATTCCCAAGTAATGTTACAAAATGGCCTTCATTGGTTACTTGGGCAATCCATGAGTTGTGACCTTATGGTAAAACTAATCATGAGAAATAATCCAAGTGCAAACAATGACAAAATTTAACCCTTGAATGTTACAATTGTCTTAGTAATTTTTTTAATCCAGTGTGATTGTGGCTTATAGCATAGCTAGCATAAAATTAAAATTTGGAAAATTTGCCTTGTAAAGAACAAAAACCATCACCAAGCCATACTTCAGCCTAAAATTAAAGTAGAAAATAGTCAATGGTTACAATCTAATACTGCATGGAGTCATCAGGCCATAGGTTTGATATTGAACACATGCATATGTTCAAACTTTATATAAATATAATAGTTTCAGTACAATGTCTGTTCAAGATTAGCATATAATTATAGCCCACTTTTCTACCAGAAATTTGTTTAAAATGAAGCCACTTTTGAGCCAATAGATTAGATACCTTACACCCACAACATACTTTCCTCTATGATAAAGTAGTTACTGCTCACCTGTGGTTGGGTTATATGTTCCAGGTGGGCACATGTATGTCTTATTTGAACCCATTGGACAAAAAGCACCCTCAGGACAAATGTCGCCAGTCACCCCATCTTCAGGTGTTGGTGAGCTTGAACCAAGTTTACAATAAAATCTGAAAAAAAGCATCATGTTGTAATTATTATCATTGTTGTCTTCGTCATCATTGTCAATGTCACAGACGCAATCATCAACATCATCAACGTCACTGCCATCACCATCATTAGGAGGTAAGTCTCTTCATGGAACTGTTATTCTACTCTGTTCTGATTTCACCTTTCTAGCTTATGTCTCTAAACTATTTGCATATTAAAATCTAAGGATGGTATTCTCGAAAGTGGACTAACTTTAGTCCAGGACTAAATTCAGATTGAATCTAGGACTAACTGACTTTGGTATTCTCAAATGTTTCTAACCTTTGTCCAGTTATAAACCCTGGACGAAAGCATTCTAAATTTTGTTTGCCGAGTAACTGGGTTTATGGATAGTCCAGGATCAACTAGTGCTGTTCTAGGGTTAGTCCTGGACTAACTTTCGAGAATACCAGCCTAAATCGCCTATTTAATTAACCATAACCATAAATGACCATGATGTCACTCAGTGACAAGTTAGATCATTTACATTTTGTGACATTATCAATGTGATAATATAAAGGTAACTTAGTTAAAATTACCCTGCTAAGCACTGTCCCTTTGGTGCAGCTAACCCCAGTTCATCACAATACATTCCTCCGGTACACTGAGTACACTCTGTAGAGTCTTGCAACTTGATGTCATCTGAGTAGGTACCTAGAGGGCATCCAAACTCCTTGTCATATTTGGTTCCATTTGGACAGTAGTAACCCTCAGGACACGGCTGTGGGTTCTGCACCTCGTGTGAACAGAAGGTGTCATTCTGGAGAGTGCTGTCACAGTAATACCCTGTTGGGCAGATCTTGCATCCCTCCTGTAAAAATTTAAAAAACGTACATACTTTAAAAGTCTGAACACTTCATTCCATCAATATCATTAAAAAATGTAATATCTGTAGATAGATTATAGAATAACAAAAACTATTTTTCCATATACAGGTTCATAAAATATTTCTTTCAATATACATAAGAGTAACAGAATATTTATATTACAAAATCAAACGTATTTATATGAACATATGGTTAAACTTTGTGAATTTGAACAATGGCATACAAAACTAATGAAGAAACGTAGAGGCATAATGGATAATGACATAATATGATTATGCAATAATGAAGATGAAAAAAGGTGGTGGTTAACCACAAAAAAGAAAAAAAAAATGCTTGCTTTGTCGGTCAATCATTGTTCAAAACCTCTGGTATGAAACACTGATTTATATCGATATAAAAAAGATAAAAATTAGCAATAAAATTCAAGTCATACTAAATGTTCACTCTTTAATACTGATAAAAATGAAATTCACATGGCTTCATGACAAACTAAAATCGGCATAAGACAAGGCTAAAAAACTTTCCAACTACAAATTATATATATAAATTAGATAACTCTATATAACTCTAATTTTCTATTCCCCACCACTCATTTTCGTAAAGCCCTGGTTTACATATTCTTTGTTGAGGGCCCTCTTCTTGGATAGTAGTTACTGGGTACGCAAGAATGCACATCTTAATATAGTAATTTCAAATATCATATGTCCTTACCTGACCCCACTCATCTTGGTACAGTCCTGGTTCGCATGTTTTTTGTTGTGGGCTCTCTTGTGGACAGTAGTGACCGGGTGAACATGTATATTCATATGGTCGACTAGTGTTCTGTCCACCTGGACAGTAATAGCCTGCATCACAAGGGCCTGTTGGTTCCGTTAGTCCACTGCCTTCACAATAAAAGCCTAAAAAATAAGTTGTTAGCGTTATTTACAAGGACATAGTTACATAGTCTAAAAAATACCAGGACGATAGATAGCATAACTTTCAATCATGGAATTAAATCACAACAATCACGAAAATACCACATGCTCCTCTATATTACCTCCAAGTAGAATGTGACCCACAATAGACCGGATTAGCGATGGACTGTGATGTCACGAAAACTCGCTGTCGTGGGTACGAGAACCAAAACAAAGTCCTATTTCATAAAATAGGGCGAGTGCGAATGTTACTCAAACATTTCGTTGAAATACACATTGAATTTAGCAAGTTCGATCATTTTTAAAGCATTAGTAAACATCTACCTTAGTCATAGATTAAGTATAACTCAGTTGATCTGGTTGTAATTTACATTTAAAAGGAAATATACATAATTCAAGCTAGGCGAAAGTTGGATCTCCGTTGATCCACTCAGGAGAGGTAAGCCGCTATGTGCACTAGCGGATCAGCACTGTCTGCATGATTCGGGCCTAAAACCATTGTTCTCATCAAATTTGACAAGTTTAATCCATTCCAATTTAAATAAATCTAAGCGTAGCTAGTGTAAAAAGGATTTATGATGTATCCCAATGGTTTTGAATGAGTTACCAATGAGGAAATACAAATACATAAACTTTAAATTTGTCCTTTTTTAGCTCCTTTTACACAGCGAAATATAGAAAATAGCGCCCTCTATTATATTTATATCCACGAATCCAGATCTAAACAAGGTTGCTAATTCGGTGTATTGCAAATACAAAATTGAAAAATATATCCTTTTTATTAGGTCATTCATTTACTGGGTCATTATCCCCTTGTTTGTATGTAGTTATTGTATTTTTTTGTATAATTTTTATATTAATAATTATTCCTTTATTGTATTGACTATTATCTGAAACAAAGGAAAGAACGACGATTAAAAAATAATAGAATTTCAAAAGATGCAAAACATTCAGTATTCGGATATGTGAAGATAACCTACCTGGCAAACATTCAAGACAATCTCCAATATCATCATTACGTGTTGTGTTAGAAAAATATCCAGCTGGACACTGGAATGGATCATAGGTACCTCTTGGACAATAATGTCCCTCAGGACACACATTACCGGTAACATTATCTACAGGATCTGACACAGACGCTCCCAGGATACAGTAATATCCGGGGTCACATTCGCCTGTTTCATTATCAAGTCCATAATCATCACAGTAGTAACCTGAAATAATAAATTTAGTAAATATTACTAATTATATCACACCTAGATAGATTCCTGCAATCTGATTGGTCGATCGGTACCAATCATTTGGCCCAATCATGGTGACGTCATGAATTGTGCAATTTTGGATCCATTTACCGTGCAATTTTGGATCCATATGTTTTGTTCCATTGTATGCTCGCCGAGACGTGAAAACGCTCGCATATTGTAATGTGCATGATATGTGACAATGACCGCGCCGCACTCAGCTGCACTGCATTAATTTTGTATTGTGCTAGCGCTATCACGTCCCTTCTCACTTGTTTCTAAATTCATAAAATGTCAAATGACAAGGATCTATTTACATGTAGGAGGTGTCATATAAAACAAATAATGAATGTTTTTTCATTCATGTGATGGACAGAATATTTCATTCAGTGAAAGATGAAATGAGCCATTCAACTCAGCTACGCCTCGTTGAATGGATCATTTCATCTTTCACCTCATAAAATATTCTGTCCATCGCACTCATAAACATTCATTATTTGTATACTAGAGTTTGGACATTGTGCGAGTTGTATGGCTGAGCGATTTAAACAGGGAAACGCGAACCATAGCAAAAATAACGGCATGGGTTTGAGGCCCACTTGCACCATGGTTCTGCTGGTGGATCAAGTCTTCTCGGATAAGGACTATAAACCGTAGGCCCAGTGTACACAAATAGCTCATGTGCACTTTAAAGAACCCAGTACAACTTTTGAGATGAGTAGGGAGTTATCCCGGTGTACTGGTCCATGCACGACAACTGTTGAGGACAGCTGAACTAGCGCAAGTACAACCCAGTACTTGCTGCATGATATGATGTGATGCTTACGGGAGTAGAAAGTCATAAGAATGTGTAACATCTGGTCCACAGCACCATGAGCATCTTCTAGATGGATATTGGCATGTATATAAATGCACACTATTATTATAAAAAAATTCAATCACATTTTAATGTAATGTAATTGTAATGTACCAGACTAAAAAAAGGATTTTTTAAAATAAAACTGGAAGACATGATTAATATGATCTAATCAACCTAATATGTAAATTCAAGACCATTTTCGTTGTTCCTAACAGTACTAAAAATGACTTTATTAGCCAAATTACTAATTTATATATTCTATGTTTAAACACTTGACCGAACATTGACATCTTCCACCAATCTTTTAGGTTATTCAAAGTAATGGTCAAAGAAATACTACCAAAATAATTCAATTTATATACTCACTTTCTTCATTATGCATTCAGTTTTAAGTAACTTCAGTGAGCATTTTTTATTTATTAATTCTTTATTCAGTTTTGTAAATTCATATATAAAATATTTTTTATGACATGTTATTGGAATTTGTGAGGTCTCACCACAAAATGAGTCTCATGGTAGAAAAATTCAAAGTTGAGTTATTGGTACCTGCTAATAGAGCATAGCTGTAATCTACACTTTAAATGACATTTATTGGATAAGTAGATCCCAAGATATAAGCATTTGAAGTTTCCATATACGGAAACACAGTTTTGAGAAAATCACAAATAAAACAATCGAAAAATAAACAAATAAAAGACTATAAATTTAAAAAAACCTGCATGAAGGACACTTTCCTACATGAAAACTGACCTAAAAAGTATATTATAGTGAAATATAAGTATCATAGTACTCATAATTGAATAAAACTAAATTTCTCAAAAATTTGACTCAAGACCTATTTTTGGTGATTATCTCAATTTGACCTCACCTACAATGCAACTCATTTCGTGGTAAGACCTCACATTTTTGATGTTGGTTTGAATGAAATAAAATTGTTAAACAAATAACCAAAATATATAATAAATAATATTACTGATAAGTTACTACCTTTGGTACATGGTGTTGGTTCTGATGACCCTTCAGGGCAGAACTGACCAGGCAGGCACTGACCACCAGTAGAATTGGAACCACAGAAGCAATCTGATGTTGTGTTACTGTCACCAAGATCCGTTGGTTGTCTTGACCATGCACCTCGGACGCAGTACCAACCTGCATCACAGAGGCCGCTGTAACCTGATAGGCCTGAACTTTCACAATACTTTCCTGGAATACAGAAAAAAAAAGTTAAAAAAAAAATTTTGCTTTTAACAACGTCATCCAGGAGTCATTAGTTGTAAAAACAAAATTTTAGGCGATTCTGTCATAGTTTGTCTGACCATAGTTAATAATGTGTATTGGGTTTACAAATAGTGTTAATGATTTGTCACTATAATGTTCACCACAAATATTTACATCATAATTTGTTTAGTTTAACCTATTAGCCCATTATTAAAATATATAATTCAATTTATATTGAGACAAGGTAGATCTAATTAATTATAAATTCAGGAGCATTAAGGTTTTAGGTATACTGTTTATTTATAATTAAGATGACATGTGCTGTAACTGTCTGTTTGCAAAAATACTTTAAAAAGATATTCAATTTGTTAGTAAATATATAATCTTAAAATTAAAAAAACATAGATAGAAAGGAGAAAAGGGAAGAAATGGAACAGCAATCCAGAATATACAGTGATTAAATATAATTTCACAGCTTTGAAATATTGAATAATAATGAACTCACCTGGTGGACAAGGCTTACAATCATCCAGACTCTGCTGACCTTCATAATCATTATAGTAACCCATTGGACATGGATACTGGTCACTTGATGGAGTTCCTGCTGGGCAGTAATGACCAGTTGGACATGGTGTGTCAGTGTAATCTGTGGAGTTCTCTGGACACCAATACCTAAATAGAGGTGGCAATGTTATATTCATAGTCACGGTAAACTTTACTGTCTATTATAGAAATGTGGTTTGTAACCGTCATACATGCAGTTGTAGGGATTTTTTTTTGGTGTACAACCACTTCCTAAATAATATATTTAAAATAACTTGCTTACTTTTAAGAAATATGTTTCATGTCCATGACACTAGAATTTAGGGTATAAAAAAACATTTACCTCCAATATTACTATATTATATGCTAAAAAGAAAAGAATGGGAGACAGAAACACACGATCATGGAAATTGGCAGAAGATGGTATGGAATTGTATCGAAAAATTGCTGAAAGAAAAAGTAGAAAGTCGAAGACAGACATGGCTATGCAGAAATAATCCTACAGAGGCAGAACCGACAGGATTCACATGTACTATTTGTGGAAGGCCATGCAAAAGAAGATCTGGACTTAAAGTACACATGAGGGCACATCGTGAAATCCAAAGCTGACATTGGACAAAAGCGTCCAAAGTAGCCAAAATTATCAAAAAGGCTGGAACCCTCTATAAGTGCCTTGTCTCACACAAATTTAATTATTTACCTCTTCAATATCCCAAAACTCTCTTTTACATGGTTCATACAATTTGAAATAATCACAATTCAATAACAATTAAAGGATGTTGCAGGTTAACTATTTATTAAATTTTCTAAGGATATTTAATCAGCAGTTTTACCATATTTAGGTAAAAGAATTGACAAAAATTTATGAGTTCCACCAAAAATTAATTTCAATACAAATAATGAAATTTCCAGGATATTTAAGGACAATTAATACTTCCATGAGGTTTCAGTACTGAAAATGCACATTTGGGGCATGTCATGGCAAAACCACCAAGTTGTCACAAAATTGAAAAATGTAGGTATTATTATTCCAATATTAGACTTGTTGTAAGCTTTAAAATGAGAGGTAAAATCAAAATCAGACATCTTATAACTGATGATCTGGAACATAATACACAATCAAGGGTTTAGAGCCAGAACTGCCTATGTCCAAATAGGTAATATTTTTTTTTGACAGATGTGTCTAAGTTCATACTTTCAATATAGACGACACCAGAGTAGAGCCACAGATGTTTATGTCCATTGTATAAAATTTGTTTTCAGCCAAAACTGTCTATGTGAATTATTGTTTTGGTTGCATTATTTGATTTTTATATATCATATGAAATATTAAAACTTATTTTTCTCAAAATATGAATTTTGGACATAGGCACTTTTGGCTATAAGCCATCAAAATATTCCCTTTGTATTTCTTTATATTTCCTATTGTTTTAATTTGCTTATTTCTCAATAACAACTTGGTGGTTTCACCATGCCTTGCCTCATTTGTTTTTCCACAATTTTCAAGGAATTTAAGGGAATATAATATATTCCCTTGAATTCCTTGAAAATTGTGGAAAAACAAATATTCAATTAAAAAGTCATATTATGACTCCTGCTTTTATTTCACTTACCCCGGTTCACATTCCCTACATTCCGACTGTCCAGTCAATGGATTATAAGTTCCTGGAAGGCAACCAAGTGGGTATGATGTACCATTGGGACAGTAGTAGCCCGCTGGGCAAGGACCGCCAGTTTCGTCAATGACTGGGTTGTTAGGATCCTTAGCTCCAAGGAGGCAATAGAATCCGGCATAGCAGTCTCCAGTTGGGTAAACCAATCCCTCTGTCTCGCAATATTGTCCATACAGGCAATCTGTACACTCAGACTAAAAGAAATGAAATAAAATGTTAATATTTCATATACTGTTTGAGAGTTTGCAAAGTTAACTATTAATAAATATAATATGCAAACTTTATATTATAAAGTTTGCATACAAATATACATGGGTAGTTTTGAAAACAAAAAACTGTTTCCGCCACCCTTACATCAAAATTCCAAGCAAGGAACAGGAGAATGTTATTAGCATAACTAGAAAAACTTTTTTGAGGCTACTTTGTAAATGGCTACCGTAGTCACTGTGTATAATATTATCAAGGTTCAAGTATTTGAGTACAGATTAATTCAGAAACACCATAATGGAAATTGTAGAGTACAAAAACATAGACAAACCCAAAATCAATAAAATCTATCTTCTTCAGTCTTGAAATCTAAAAGTCATAGAATTTTAGTTGATGTGGTAACAAACTTCTCCCAACCAATTTGCCAAAACTGGCGCAGCAGCAGCCGTTGCAAAAAAAAAAAATAGGAAAAAACCAATAGCCTCCACAGACTGTTTCTCTTAGGTAGGCTAACTACAAGAAAACTGAAACTTACTGCATTAGTCAACTTAGTGACATTGCTAAAGGTTCCTCTTGGACATGGGTATGGTGTGGATGTATCCATTGGACAGTAGTGACCTTCATAACACAGACCAGCAGTTCCTTAAGGATAAAAATGATAGTATACATACAGTAAAATATTCAATAATTCCGTTCCTATTTAAAAAAGTTAGTATTATTGTTTAAATATTTAAACTTATACTGTGGATGAGTTAGTAAGCAGAAACATGTCTAATAAATTTGATATGTTGAAGGTTGTGAGACATTGCGGATTAACACATGAATGTCCAAAATTGATCTTATTTCTAGTGGTGCCCTATGAGCCGTGTTGTATAAAAATAATTTCGTCCTTTGAATCGAAGATGACCAAAATAACAATCTATAATATTGATATATGTAGAATAATGAGTGAAATAAGAATGTTATGCAACGCAAACATAATGTCCCCCTACCCCTCTGTAACGCACTGTAACAGACATCTACATACCCCTCCATGTAATTTAAGGACAGCCCCTAATACTGTTTGTTATGTAGATGAATAAAGAGATTGAAAATAAATATTGAGTTTTAATGTAATGTAATGTAATTTGATTTATATAGCGCCTTATACTTATAGTCTCAAGGCATTGTGGACTAGATGTTACACATTCATATGACTTTCTACTTCCCAAAGGGTCACTTCACGTCCTACAGCAAGTACTGGCTTGCACTTGCACCCATTCGTCTGTCCACAACAGGGGTATTGTATGAACCAGCGGGGTAACACCTACTTCGTCTAAAAAGGTGTACTGGATTCCTTATAGTGCACATGACCCGTATGTGTACATTGGCCTACGGTTTATAGTCCTTATCCGAGAAGACTTGTTCCACGGTTCTCCTGCCTTAACCGCTCGGTCATACGACAGTTGAATTGAAATGAAATTTAATTCATCAGATTTGAACTAACCTTTGAAGTTGACTTCTGGAGTGGGTGTATCTGACCCTTCAGTGCAATAGTATCCTGGGTCACATTTGCTTGTCACCATCGTAGCATTGGATTCTGCACAGTATTTTCCAGCACTGCACTGCGTACATTGAGTAACGTTTGATAAGCCATCATTTGTACTGAAAGTTCCTGTCGGGCATGGCTGCCAGTCATAGCCAGTTCCAGCTGGGCAGTAAAAACCTATTGTATAGATAAACATTACAATTTTTACAACTGTGGTGACTCTCCTGTCTATTGCATCGGCGAGACAGGGTGTCAGTGGGCTACTAGGGTCAAGGACCAACGGAAACCTAGACCCTGCAACATCTATCCAGGAACACTCTTTCGGTACGAACCATGCTATCCTAGATAAAAGCTTTAAATCATGAGCCTACACCCGGATAAATGGAAATGCCGCATCAGAGAAGCTATTGAAATATATCAACATCAACCCAGTTTAAACAAAGACCCTGGTCTGTAATTGCCAGCAGTTTACTCCAGTCTCATCAGGGCCCTCCCTCAATAGGGGGCCTCTAGTTTTCTTCATCAAAAGATGGAACCATTGCAGTGGTGAATCACAGCCATGAGATATGGCCAAAACCTGTACACACACTAACAAACATCGAGTGCAGGGAATTTTTTCCAAAAGGTATCTTTTTTATATTTTAATAATTAAAAATGGAACACAGAAGTCTTCATAGTGTCATTACATTTAATGGTGTGTAATATTTTGGATATTAGAATACACCGAATTAGCAATGGCCTGTGACGTCAGAAACACTTGCCATTGTTGTATGAAACAAAACTAATGGTAAGTGTGTACCTATCTCATAATACACAGTGAGTGTAATTGTTTACCAAAAATTTTGTTGGAATACATTGAGTTTAGCAAGTGTTCTCAAATTCAAAGCATTATTAAATATTCTTTTTTTTTTAGATTTATTAGAAAATAATTGATTTGGTTTTAATTTAAATTACATAGAAATAAACAATTTAAGCTTTGACAAATGTGAGCACTGCTGCTTGCCCCACTCACTAGAGGAAAGTTGTTATGTGCACTTGTCAATCAACACCGTTTGCATGGTACAGAGCCTTCAGCCGATTTGAAAGGTTAATTAATTCAAATTTAAATACAATTATAGATTCAGCATGATAAAATACTTGTAAACATAATCAAATAACTCAATTAAAATATACAAATAAAGCTAGTTTTAACAGGCATTTTTTTTATATAAAATGACATCTTTAGCCATGTATAAACGTCGTCTTCTCTTATTCATACCAACATAAAAACTCAATTCAATTTGTGTCGACAAATTGGTCCGTTTTTTTCCCCCAATTTTAGTCAGTATGAGCTTGCAAAAATGAATACATTATTATTGGTGGGAATAAAATAAATATAACATTCTAGCAAACAATTTGGTTATAAATGGAAGACAAGCTCATCAGCTGTACCCTAACCTAGCTGGGTACTATAAATCCACAAAAATATATTATTAAAATTTAAAAACAGAAAGCAATGTGAAATAAAGAAATAATTCGTATTTAAAGTAGCAAAAACCTTCCAATATTAGTCAATTATTTAAATATTTCTTGTTGCTTACCAGCAGGGCATCTTTCTGGTTCATATCCAGTTACACAGTAAAAACCAGCATAGCAGATTTCACATTCGTCAGCATGCGTCACTGTCATGAATGTTCCGGGGTCGCATGGTATCGGGCTGGGTGTAGCACCTGGACAATAATGTCCCTTGGTACACGGACCACCAGTTACCGTATCGTTCGGTGTTGGGGATACAGCATAAGACACACAGTAAAATCTGAAATAAATATTATTGATGAAAACTTTACAATAATAATATTAATTACTTATTTTAAAATGGGAATTACACATTCCCATTATTTATCTCCATCTGAACCTTTATTTAAAAAAGCAAACACACTTAATATTTTTGATCTTAATAAATTTGATATTTAATGTCTTTTTTATAAATACTTGGATAATCAATTACCACTGCAAATTAATACCTTATCACCTTTTAATCCATCTAGACAGGACTAAAGTTGAAATATGATTGTGCCTATCTCAAAGCTTACTATAATTCACTTTTTTGTTAACTGCCAAGGTCCCATTTAATGGAATAAACTACCAAGTTTCATTAAAGATAAATGTAATTTTATTCAGTTTAAGAAAGAAACTAAGATATATTTTTTTTATCAAAATACAGTATTTAACTTATCAATCTTTATTTAAGTTTCAATTTTGCTTCTTATTGTACATTTTTCATCAACTTCTAAGTTGATCCACATGCATTGCATTTTTTGTATTTGCATTTGATGAAATAAACGTTTTTGTGGTCGTAATGTATTATTCCATATTTAATGCATCTTTGAATGTAGTAAATAAAGTAGTAAATCCTGTTCCGAGCCTGAAGGCTTTAGAACTGGAGCTTAATTCCATTTTTAGCTGGGTAGAATGAAGCAATGTGAGTAAAGTGCCCAAGTGCATAAGCAACTGGCGTGAGTGAGTCTCGAACACCCAACCTCTAGATTGGGATTATGAATCTCAACTGTTGCGCCAACTGCTCCCACTAAGATTGTGTGTTGTGACTCTATGGTTTTCAAACTCAGTAAACCTGAGGTCAGTCACCCTGGGAAGATATAGGAACATGACCTAACAAAGAAATGCATGATACAAAAACTAATAGTTTAACACAACATTCGTACCTCACTTGATTTATACTGTTGCTATACTACATGGATTTACAATTGTAGGAAGTTTTAGGACATTTGCTCCATTAGCTGAAGGAGGTCAAGGTACTGTAGAGTTCTTTTCTAATGGGATTGGAATGTCACAATTTCTATATAAGGATGCTAGAAAGAGAGTCAGAAGTTCTAGAGAGTTAAATGAGACTAATACATTTTAGATCTTGAAAGATCTATATTCATTAGAAGATGATATATATAGAATTCTATTTCCAGACTTCATAATTTTATTTCTGAATAAATATAAAAAAAGAGAGCGAATGTGTACCTGTGTCTGTGGAAAACATCATCAGATCCCATGGACAAGTAAGTCGGGAGGAATAATACCAAAACCACATTCTTACAATAGGGTTGTAACTTACCCAGGGTCACAAGGCCCAGATGGGCTTGTCAGTCCAGTTCCATTGCAATAGTAACCCTCTGTACATGCTTGACATGATGACTGGTTCTGTAGGCCTACACTGTTTGACCACGTCCCTACAGGGCAGTTCTCAGGAGCAGGTGTGCCAGTTACGCAGAACTTTCCTTGTGGGCATTCTTCACCTGTTATCCCATCATTTGGTACTGAGGTGGAAGCACGTCCCTTACACCAGAATCCAGCTTCGCAATCATCTTTTAATGTAAAAATAAAAAAAAACCTTCCTCATTTTTAACATATCCTCATACACTATCACTACAACCATCATTAATAATAATGATAAAAATAATATGTAACATTTAAATAGCTCTAATTGCCAAGGCTTTTAAGTGCTTTACACTTATTATCTTGTAATTGGAACAAAAATTCGACTTTTCCGTCCGGCATTTCTAGGCTAGGGACCACCACTATTATTCCTAAGCATTTCTAGGCTAGTGACCACCACTATTATTTCTACCTTTAACAATTGTCAATTTCAATAAAATATGTGAGTGATATGTCGAAAAACAATAGAAATCCTAGTCTTATTACTAAAACAAAAGATTACAGCTTTTGTTCCATGGTCACGTTTCATAATGTAATAAAATAACTGCCCTTCTTTATTATTCATCGCACGCTTGAACAGCATGAGTCATTGTGTGTGTAAGGGTGGGTCACGGTTCACGAAAAAGGGGGCGCCGTTTGCTGTCCGGCACTCAAAAAAGCTGGTGACATCCCTGTGTTCCACAATGTTGCATCTGTGTTCAGCGCATATGGCATTTGTACCTCATAGGTACCAGCGCATATGGCATTTGTACCTCACAGGTACCCACTTATACACCTGGATGGAGAGAGAGGCAATGTGGATAAAGTATCTTATCTATGAAAGCAAACCACCGACACAGAGTGAGCCTTAAACTCACCACCCCATGATTGGAAATATGAGATGCAACCGCTGTGTCAACTGCTTCATTAAAACCATTAGCATCACAACAGCCAACCAATCATATGAAATAAAAAGTACACTATAAAATCACCCCCAAAACTACTACCACCATATTCACTACCAAAATACCTTCAAAGGACCACTACCATCCTTACTAAAAGTTGTAATGGCACTGTAGTCTGGTGGTATTATGCTTGCCTACCAATCCCGAGGTCCTGGGTTCAATACTGACAAACACCAGGAATATTCTCACAACGCCACTGGCTGCCGGGCACTCAATGCGTCGTGCGACGGTCGTATGCACGACTACACCGTCACTCCCTCTGTGTGTGGTTTCCAGATGCAATGACAGTCTTCTACTCGTCAGCTGACTGTTTTTTTTAGTGATTCAACAAGAAAATCATTAAAAAAAACCATCGTTCGATGAGTAGAAGAATGCCGTGTCTGGAAAGCACGCATACAGGGAGTGACGGTTTAGAATTGCAACCGTCGTACAAGCGTCGCATAATGCAGTGAGTGCCCGGCCTTAGTTTATATCATGTAGTATAGAACAATCCGAGAAGAATGGTGCCCTCTATTGTCGCCGCCATTACTGGGGAACTTAAATTTCCCAAAACAAAACACAACAGCGTCAGCGATGATTATAACGACATGGTGTGATAAGGCCTACCAAGGATCGTCGTGCATTCATTGTTACTTTGGTCTTCGAACTATATAACACATACAAGATAAGTATATTTTGTTTTGGGATGGGAATTAAGTTCCCCAGCAATGGCGGCGACAATAGAGGGCGCCATTCATCTTGGATTGGTCTATAATTTAAAAAAAAAACACATCAAATCAAAACTACCATCAATTTTATCATCAAGTCAGTATCACTATCAATATCCCATAAGAAAAACCCCAATAAAATTATTACCTAGCCAACATCAATATTATCTTCAACATCATTCGAAGTACAACAATCGGCCAATCATCAATGTTATTGTGCTCATAAAAATGCTATAGCACCCTCTATATCATTCTAATGATCGTAACTTGTTACATGAAGATTTTGATGAATGCATACAGTACAAAAATTCATAGATACTGTGATTCACTATATTGTTTTACATTCGACATAACAGTTATCACAATACATCACCAAAACCCCAATCGTGACAACAGCAACCGCACCCTTACAAGTAACATCATCAATTACTACACCTATGATCCTACCAAGTGAATAATAAACTTACCCGTGGTATCAGTGTTACCAGTACCAAAACAATACTTGCCAGGAGGGCAATCAGTACATTCTCCCTCATCTTCCAGCTGTTCTCTTGACCCATATGTGCCATTGGGGCAACTATATTGGGTGTCAAATTCTGTACCATTGGGACAGTAGTAGCCCTGTGGACATGCATACATGGTGTAGTCAGCAATAGGGGCATCACCCACACTGCAGTAGTAACCTAAAATAAAACATAAAAAATTGTAAAATATATCATGTAACGATTTGGCAATAGAGGCAAGAAGACTAAAGTCCAGAAGAACTCTAGGAATAAAATTTCTATGGAACAATTAGTTTTAACCTCATTGATAAACTTTCAAAACATTTGGACAATGAGATAATTAAGGAAAACGCATTCCAAATCAAAATGTGGATATAATACTCATATTAACAACGTTAATAGAAAATTTACAATTTTGAAGGGGTTTTGTTTGAAAACCATATTAAAATTCACATTACGAAGTACCTGTTCTTATGTGAATTTTACTAATTTTTCCAATTTTATTTGAGTTATATTTGAGGAAGTTATTGATAAATAAGCAAATAAACAACTGGAAATATAAACAAATACAAAAGAAATTTGTGTATGTTTTGTCCAATAACTTCAGTTGTAGAAGTCCGATTTTAATAATTGACCCCTCATTTTAAAGCTTGCTAAACGTGTAATACCAATAACTCAAATTTGAATTTTCCTACAACTTGGTGGTTTTGCCATGTCATGCCTCATTTGTATAATTCCAGTTTTCAAGCAAGCCCTTTTAAATCTGTAATATTCCTATTTTTAACATTGCGTAATTTAAGTTGTTGACCAACTTTTGACTTGGAACTCACTTTGCAAGTGTTTTGCAGCCTTGTCTCATTGTTGATGATGTGAAAATTTATCTGGTAGATCACAACTAATTGTTCTATAGATTAATCTTGTAATTCCCCTTTAAATAGGATGTAGTTTTCAAGTCATAGTTGACTGCACAGAAGTCATATTTCAATGTTTAGTTGAACTGAATGTGGTCAGATGAAGTGCATGTTTATAAACAAGAAGCACATGGCCCAGTGGCCCTCTGCCCACCCGGAAATACATACACATGCATATTTGCTGGTATATTGGCCGCTCGTGTTCAATGAGTTAAGCAAACCCCTCTCATAACCAACAACATTTCTCAGACTCGAAGTTCAACTGCAATGGGAGGTTCTCCTGCAATAGATAAAAATAATCATAACAATTTGGTTTCTATCAAAATTACCTGATAAGCAAATCTTGCATGTTGATTGTGCAATCTCATCTTGGTAACTTCCGGACTCACATGGAACTTGATCTGGACTTCCCTCCGGACAATAATATCCTGTCTCACAATGGAATGGATTACTGGCATTCTGACCAGTGGGACAATAGTAGCCAGGATCACAGGGCCCAGTGACATTGGTCAATCCTTCATCCTCGCAATAGTAACCAGCTGTACAATCAGAGCATTGGTCGATGTCAGTGAGGCCTGTTGCACTGGAGTATCTTCCTCGAGGGCATTTTGGTGGATTGGCGCCGGTTCCAGTAGGGCAATACCTGCCAGCAGGGCAGACGTCTCCTGTGATGCCATCTTCAGGGTTGATTCGGCTTGCTTTACTGATGCAGTAATAACCTTGTTGGCAAGCTGCAGTAACATCAGACAAACCTACAGAAAATCAAAAGCATGGTTGGTTGTTAATCTGATTATAGTCTTAATAAAATACAATGACATAATCAGCATGTTATATTTTAATTTTTTGATTTGATTTGATTTATTCGGTGTAGAACACCAAGGATAACCCACGAAAGTTCGAAGTGGACTTATTTCCAGTGGGGTC
>JAOTQE010139193.1:0-11751 GCA_025631205.1 Nesometra sesokonis | reverse complement strand
AATTTCAGAAAAAAATAGTGGAAAAATGTCAAAAATAGTGAGAAAATGTCAAAAATAGTGAAAGAGTGAGATTGACTTGAAAATAGTGAGACTCCTGCCAAAATAGTGAGACTTGGGAGCTCTGAGTTATTTTCATACATTCCCATTAGAGAATATGACATTTTTTTTTCTATTTTGAATTAACCTACTTATCACATTAAATGTTTACGAACTATAGGGTACTGTGCAGCTAAGCAATCAAGTGGAAACTAATCCATTTATCCATTGTGATAGGACTAAATAAAACTTTTAAATAGGAATATACACCTAATTTTAACTACTAGAAAACCTATAGACCAATCCGAGAAGAATGGCGCCCTCTATTCTTCTCGGATTGGTCTATACAGTGATAGGCTTTGCCTCGGTTAAAGGGTAAGTTCGGGTTTAAAATTTCTATGGCTAAATCTATAGAACTATTAGTTGTGACTATGCTGACAAAATTTTACAACATTTGGACAATGCAATAATGAAATAACCACTGGGTTATGCTACAGCCCCCCCGCCGGGGATCTCCCCCCGGGGAGAAAATAAAGGTTTTGTTGGGGGATTTGTAGGGTAATGTCAACACCTAAACGGGCTAAAAAAGCACGCAAAACACGGCAAATAACGTTTTTTTTTTTTTTTGGAGAGACGCCCACCTCGAAATTTAACTTGCCTAACTCATCGGGGACCATTGCCCTGCTGTCAGGAAATTCCTGGCACCGCCACTGGTTGAAATGTTCTTTAAATTTGTTTTCTTGCAATTCTAATTCGTCGCGAAGATATACAAATTTCATTACGCACAGCGTAGTAAATAGCGGAAATATAGCATTCCAGTGTGATTTTAATTTTATTTTTTGTTAATTTTAAAACTTTTTTATAACGATTCAAAACACTGTTTTAAATCGTCAATTTTGGAATAATAATCCACAGGAAAACAGGCTTTTAGCTTTGAAATATATATTTTATTATTCTTTATAAGAAATTTCAAGTAGATAGATACCCTCAATTGGTGAGATTTTATTTGCGTATTTGGCTTTTGTGGTCTCCAGGTGGTTGTAGGTGGTGTTTAGTACAAAACTTCATAACAAACCTCTTTATCTGGTCCAAGTGCTGGGGCATCTGTCTCTAGAAGCAAGTTTTCTAAAGGAATCTTTGACACTAATCTTTGTTTCTGTCAATGACAAGAAGACATCAAGTGAAAATATATAGACAGTTGTAACAATACGTTTCGGTCTTTTATTTAAGCCACCTTGCTGCAAATCGTTTGAATCCCATGCTGTCCATCCTCAGCCGGCTTACTTGAGTGGAGTTTTATAACTGTTGGAAAAATTTCATCTGGTTGTTGATTTTGGTGTTTTTCTTTTTGATCAACCAAAATAAAAAACATAAATATGTACTGAAAGTTCACTCTTAGTTATGTTTTTTTTATTTTGGTTGAAGAAAAAGAAAAACACCATATAATAATGATAATGATAATGATAATAATAATAAACTTTATTTATTGACGGAAACACTTGAGTCCCCCAAAGGGTGTTTTTCATCAAGGCCGTACAAAGCTATCATGTACATACAAATAAAAATACATAAAAATACTGTTGATTATGGAGGTCAGACTATATCCCATCAGATATCAAAATGGTATTTCAATATGTTTTAGGGTTAGCAACAAATAATTTAAAAAAAAACAATATATAAAAATATACAGATATTTAACATGATGCTAAACCTATCTTAAAATCTTGAAGATTAGTAGAACAGTTGATACCAAAATTATTTCCATTTGCTAATCTGGTATTAAAGTTATTTTTGATGATGTGGATATACAGTTTTATAACTTTGTGTTTCAATCTTAAATGCATGCAGACATGTCCATGGCTACTAAACTGTCTACCAAACTGCATCCGTTCACTTTAACCTGCCCCACAGCTCCCCACTGTGGACCTTTTCCCCCGTTAGGGATAAATTTAAGATTTAGTCTGGGGTCCAGTCGAGCCTCCAATATGCCAAAGGGCCTAAGAAGGCACAAAAAATACGGAAAAATTGTTTTTTTTCTCATCAAATTTAAACAGGAACACACCAACCTCAAACTTGCCCTATCTATCGGGGTTGCTCTCCCTGTCGGGGGTGTTGCAAGGCCGTCGGGGAATTGCTGGCGCCACCACTGCCTCAAATTAGTTGTAGGTTACAAGACCTTTAATTCTCATTCTAAATGTACCGTACTCTTTGGTAAACTTCGGATGCAGCAAATTTGTCTATTTTGGAGGCTAATTTCTTACAGTGAGCCATTATCTACACCTTCAACCTTAGTATTGAAATGCATTGATTTTGTCAATATGTGAGTCTTCAGTTAATTTCGACAGAAAACTCACTTGTTTTCACCTATTTTTTATCCTTTTCCTCAACCTTTTCTACATGTTACCTGGGATAGAAGGTGCTGGAGTCCATAATGACCAAAACAGAACTGCTTTCTGTTTAGACTTTAATTAGGATTTTTCCTTTTTTTTCTGCTTTCTACCTATTTTCAAAGTGCACAGAAACCTTCTTTGTAATTTTGCACTTTATTACTAACTGATAATAAGTTAACTTTTTTAAGCTTCACATTACTAAAAAATAAATCAAATACTTATAATCGAGTTATCAGTAATTTATAATTGAGATTCAGCATATTTACCTGTTCACTTCTAATAATTGAAGGTGGTATTGAGAAATAAAAGCCAGATTCAACACCTAGCATTGCTACTGATGGTTTGCCATCAAATGCATGTAGAAGGACCTTTGTAGCACCTGCAAAAACACAAACACAATTTATTCAGTGTGGTGAGACACCAAGGAATGTCTGAATGAAGTGGGGTTCTTCTGGTGATGATGGGGCAGTACACCGAGGGACAATCCCCTTCACTTTATCGAAGAGCGTACTGCGTTCGTTAATGCGCACATGAGCACGCGCACATGAGCATCATGCACATGGAACCAACATCTTAACTTTTCTTCCGAAAGATGATTTGCTATTTATTCGTGTTTCAACACTTCAGCCGAAACATAAGGAGAGTAGTGATGTAGTAAAACAGGGGCTAATGAGTCTCCACGGTTCAACGCACAACACAGTTTAAGAAACTGAACTAAATGCCACCAATTTTAATAATTTGATACTTATACCAAAGGGGCCATTAATTAACTTCTGGATTCAATTATTCAAAATTAATTCATCATCAGGAATAGATATACTGTACATATACATAGATATATACTCCAATCAATGAGATATTCACCATGTCAGCATTCATTATTTCAACATTAATTATGTCATCATCAGAAATTAGAAAAACTCTAGCAATGAGACACATGTTATTTGGTCACCATTTAATATTTCAACACCAATTATGTCATCATCAGAAATTAAGATTAAGCAGATATGCATACTGTACCATCATATCAGGATTCAATATTTCAACATGAAATATGTCATCATCATAAATTAAGATTAAGTATACTACATACTCCAAACAATAAGATAAATGCCTCATGTTAAAAAATCAATATTTCAACATGAATTATGTCATCATCAGAAATTAGTATTAAGTATAGTACATAACCTAAGCAATGAGATACCATTGTGGCAGGATTCAATAATATTTCAACATTAAATATATCATCATCAGAAATCAAAATTACATGCAATACATACTCTAAGCAATGAGATAGATTCCATCATGGTAGCATTCAATATTTCAACATTAATTGTGTCATCATCAAAAATCAAAGTTAGGTTTAATGCATACTCTATGCAATGACATATTTACCATTGAGATTTAATATTCCAACATTAATTATGTCATAAAATAACTCTTTCCCACATAAAATTGTTTTGTTAGTGCTAAGAGGTATTTTTCTTTGATATAAGTTGTTACGTTGGAAGTTTCAAACTCACCTTGCTCTTTTAAAAGATTAACAGTTGGTCGTCCAGCTGACCGTGAGTGGACATTCCTAATTTCAAAATAATAAGAAACAATCAGTACTTGCTGAATGACATGAATGTGTAAATCTAGAAGTATGTTTTTAGCCATCACATTTACCAGTAAAAATTACAATTTACCAGTAAAAATTTTTCTTATTGAAAAATAGTTTATGGCATAATTTTGATTCTCATATATTTTGCTCTCTTTCACTTTAGTAGTACAGAGAATATAGGAATGCTCATAGAGGCCTACAGTATATAGATATTTGAGGTAGGGCCAAAACCAACCCCAAAGGCATGCCTGACAATTCATGTTTTTTTTATTTACCAGTATAAATTTTTCAATTGGGAGAATACTGGAGGAGGATAATACAGGATATTAGCAAAGCAGCCGAGGCGGGAAATTCGACTACCTGGCGGACCAGTGAAGGAGAGCTACAGCCAGCAATTGGGCAACCTTTTTCCCCATCGGAGAGAAAGCTTAGGTTTTATCTGGGGAAAACTGCCTTTGAGAGTGTTGACAGGCGAAAATCCTGTCTAAAGCACGGCTTTTGCCCTCCCTGTAGGACGATTTTGCCCTTCTTATCGCGGGATTTTTTTTTTTATTGTCAAAGTTTAATTAGGACCAAGAACTCCTTCCCCAATTCCTGCATACAGCCCTGATAGGTTTAAATAATGTTTTTTTTAGGTTTGATGATGACAACGATGATGATGACAATGACAACAACAACCATGATGATGACAACTGTGATGATAAAAAAGATGAATACAAATATATAAATGGTGATGATGACAATCATGATGAATGATAGTGTTGACATCGGTAATGAAGGAAATAAAAAAAAATGATGACGGACATGATGATAAACTTACACTGGTAGATCTAGCTTTTTAGCCAGCTGTATTTGTTGAATAAATACTTGACGTTGTTCATCTCTTTGCTCTTTAGTCTTGCAATACCAAGGAGTAAAATCTAAACCAATCTACAACAAAACATGATGCCAAATGGCAATACATTTTTTTTGGTTTAAAATAAGTTGATGTAAAGAATATATCACTAATAAGTAAACCACCCGGGTGTATGTCTAGTCTAAAATAACAAGCACCTTGTGTTAAACAGTCATTATACTCACATTCCACATTCGGAGGCAATCAAACCATGTAATTGATAATGCAAATACTGAGGTGTTTTCATAGTATTTACTGTCAAAAAAGGTCCCCCAACGGACCCCTCATCCCCCTTGTAGCGCAACCACTGTGAGAGCAAGGTTGAAGAAACAGGACTTTTCTGGCCAGAATGGGAGTGTCAATGCTCATTTCGATTTGGGGGAGTTGACGGTAGTAAGGCCTACATTACCTCACCCACAGCAACAAGTTTGTCAGCATGTTTCGTAATCACATCCTCAACGCCCTCTAGGTCACCAAGACAAGCTGCTCGCTGGCCATTTACTGCATCAATCTATTTTAACACAAAATAATAATTATGAGTCATAACATCAACTGAAGTTTAAGTTACAAAAATTAACATCCCAAATTTGAAGAAATTTCTATGAAGCTATTCCATAATATTCCAACAGTGATCAGAGCATTGGCATCTGTACCGATTACACTCATGGGCTGGGAAAATGTAGATAAATTTTCTTGTTCTTCTGCGAGTTGAGAAATTGAATCCTCAATACAATAACATTAAATGCTGTGCGAGTTGTATGGTCGAGCGGTTAAGGCAGGGGAACTGTGAGCCAAAGCAATAACACTACAGCATGGGTTTGAGGCCCGCTCGTACCATGGTTCTGGTGGTGGAATAAGTCTTCTCGGATAAGGACTATAACCGTAGGCCCAGTGTACACAAACGGCTCGTGTGCACTATAAAGAACCCAGTACATCTTCGAGATGTAGGGGTTTACCCCAGTGTACTGGTCCATACATCCCCTGCTGTGGACAGAAGAATGTAGCACTCGTTTTTCGTGCAGCAGGACACGATGGGACCTTTGCGGTGCGTAGAAAGTCAATGTTAAATGTGTAACACCTGGTCCACAGCACCTTGAGACTGTATTGTGTAAGGCGCTATATAAAAATCAAATTATTATTATTATTATTATTAATGCGATATGTATACATACCAACTCTCACACATGAGAACCTCCTTTGAACATTTCATGTATACAGAGGTCCCAAGTTTGAGAAGTGAAAAATCAGATTTTTATGTCGGCTGCTTTGTCGATAAAAATTTTGCGTAAATGTATGTGCAACGTGTCACAATAAAAAACAGAACACAGAAGTACATAGCAATGTGTAAAAATATCTATATTATTATATATAAATTATATTTAACACTGAGCAGAGCTGGTCTTTTTTGAAGGGACAACAGATTTTGCTCCTAGGCTAGGCCAAGACTCACTCTGTGAATACTTTTTGGGAGACACTTAAAATTTTCAGGAAAAAAATGTATTTTTTCAGGAGGGCGGGAGATGACTCAAAAAATCAGGAGACTCCCGCCATTTTCAGGAGACTTGGAACCTCTGATGTATACATCATTTCCATGTATCACTTCTCCTCGCATATATTTTACAAATATATACTGAGATGAAAAGCTCTGGTTAAAACTATGGGTCCCACAGTGACTGCATTTGCTGAGGGGCTTTCTAGGGAATTTGGTTTATGTTTAAACATGTGAAACGCTTTTAACCAATCAGTGAATAAGGACAAATTAATCTAGTATATAATAATACTTATGTAGGAGATGAATTTCAAGAAAACAGAAACTAATATAGAGCAAATTATGATCAAAATAGCTTGAAAACATGAAAATTGTGATGTTTTGCTTGGAACATACAACAGCAGGAACACCAGGTTACCTAAAATTTGGCCAATTACTTGTTTGTTTTTTTTTGGCCTGGAAAATCCAAAGCAGGAAAATACAGCTTGGTGCAAGCAAAAAAAAAAATCATGGATTGGATTAAAAATAGTTGACAGGTATAGATATGATTAAGAGAAACAGACACAATGTATCAACTGCACCATTTACAACTATGATACTACTGTATCAACCACAAAACCTACTATCTATGCACCAATTGTAACCACTATACAGTATTATACATACCTGCCAACTCTCACTCATTATGCGCGAGTCTCATGCATTGGAGCCTATTTTGGACGTCTCACACTTAAATAATTCTTTCTCACGCATTAGCAGAATCCTCACTCAAAACAGTTATTTCAATAGTTTTTCCCATGCATGAAACAATATAGTGCAAAAAAACGGCCCCCAAAACAGTGGTAATTTTGGCAGAAACAGTCAAAAAACGGTCATACAAGGTTTTTTTTTTTTTGCTTGGCAGATCGAAATGGGAGAAAATGTGGTTCAGTACTGGAGGTGAAGTTTGTCTCATGCATATGAGCCAAAAAAAAGTTGGCAGGTATAGTACAGTATTATATCCACTGTGTTATAATAAAACCACAATACTAAATGCACATGTAATGTTCTTCTATGCCAGTTGTAAAAGCTGTGACAAGCACTAAAAGGTCTTAGTTTTGCCAAAGCCAAACCAACCCAAAACCATGGAAATCAGGTCAAGATTGTGTTTTTCGTTATTTTAAACATACAAATCTCATAATTTTTTGGCTAGATACATAAAACAATCCACAGAAATATAAAGAAATGCATGTTACACACAAAATAGAATGTAGCAATAAAAAAGTGAAGGGGCCTGCTAAAAACATTACTGATTGAGCAAATTAAAAAAAATTATATACTTTGACAATTCAATAATTTCTTTTAGGCCTATTCATAAGTACTAACCCCAACAAGCACTGCTACCTATACCACATCTACAAAATATTTTGATATGAAGTAATAAAACACTTTAAAATAAAATATTATGGTAAATTTTATGGGCTTATACCCATTTTCTAAAATTTATAGAGTAGGCCTAATGTAGGCCTACTATTTCTATTTCTGAAACAGCCCAAATGGTTTTTGTGTTGTGATTCAACAGTTACCCTTTCATCATCAAGAGTATCATTACTTTTATAATTTCAAATTAGTGGTTATACCTGAACTGGATGAATTCCAAGACTTGGGAAGACAAAGCCTGAATATTTCTCAGACAAGGTTAGAACTTTTTCAATATCTTCTTTAAATTCAGTCACAGCAACAATTCCATCGACTCCAACCTATTTAGAAGTTAATAATGTTTTGATAATAATGTGATTTAAATGATAAATTACAATAATATTAGGCATAAATAAATCATGGTATTACAGAAATCAGAGGCAATGGAACATTTTTGGATCAGGAGGACGAGTTTAAATTTTGTTCCTTGGGGAACGCATCTACGTATAGACTAAGAAGGGTGCTCAACCTGATTACAATTTGTAATGCAAAATATCTGATTTTGTAGTTGATGATACATTTCAGGGGGAGGTTCCCCCTGAGTTATCACTGGGGTGGGGGGGCATGTCCCTTCCATCCCCCTCTTCCGCCGCCCATGATAGAAATGGTAAATTTAAATAACTTGTAAAGTTCAATCCAGATTATCAAATTATTTAAAAAATCCATATATGTCTATATTTGGTCATGATGACATCACACAATTACCATACCAGGATATTGAATAACATTACTATATGGGTATATTACAGGGCGGATCCAGGATCCACCGAAAGGGGGCCACACTTCCAGGTCCGGGTGGGCGTGCTTGCCGGTTTTGTTCTGACGAGCAAAAAAAAAAATTTGATATTTTGGATTGAGCTTAATTAAACAACATATACTTTGTTTGCCCTCCACTGTGTAAAATTTTCAGGGTAGACATGGGCAGAGGCATTTTTTTAAAATAAAAATTACATTGAAATATCCTATTTTCATTCTCAAAAATAAACCGTAGATCCAGTGTATGGCTTGTGTGCAGTAAAAAGAAGCAAGTTCATCCTTCGAGAAGTAGGGGGTTACCTCGGTGTACTGGTCCATTCATCCCCTGGTGGAAAGCAGAATGCAGTACAGCTATCTATTTCGGAAAGCAGGATATGACGTGACCCTTAAGGATGGAGAATTTCATTGAATGCATGAACATCATCCCACAGTGCTGGTAGCAAGTAACAGTTGTGAACTTAACAAGCACATTATAAATGTTAATGCCTTTGGTTATTATTTTTATTATTATTATGATTATTATTATTAATATTATTACTATTAGTATTACTATTACTATTACTGTTACTATTATTATTATTACTATTACTAGTACTTATTATTATTATTATTATAATTATTATTATTGAGCAACAAAACCATAGGTATTTTGAGCTTTTATATTATATACTGGATTGATTTATCCTTTTCACTGGTTGGTTAAAAGCGCATCACATGTTCAAACAAAATCCAACCACCAAAGTACTATTTACGGATCCTAAATAGTAAGACTATTTATGGATTCTGTCCCAATTTCAACATCAGATGGTGCTATCTCATTTGACCCAGCACTGTGGTACTGGTTGCGACCGCAGTGTTCAGCGCTGCACAGGACTCAATCAATGAACAAGAATGAATCCAGTATATAAAACAAATATATACTGAGATGAAAGGCTCTGGATTAAAACTATGGGCCCCTCAGTGACTTGGGACCCATAGTTTTAACCAGAGCTTTTCATCTCAGTACTATATATTTGTATAGTAACTGTACTTAACCCTTAATGCCTCTGGAATCATGTTCTGAAATGCAGTCCAACCCATTTTTTAGTTAGAGATTCAAAATGTAAAATCAATCATTAATTGGAATAAAAATTACTCAGTGTATCCATAGGGAAGGAAACCAAAGAGGTTTTTTTATACTATATACAATGTGGATGGATTTAAGGAGGATACAAGTTCCCCTTATTAACTGCAAAATGTAGTTGTTCCCTTTATATTAGGTGCGCCGGCCCTAAAATTGAGTCAAATAAGGAATTAACAACTTGTATGGGAACCAAGCGTAACATTAAAGGGCCAAAACACAGAAAATGGAGTAATAACCCTTTTTTTGCTTGTTAAAATAAAATCCAGGAATCAAGGCCACTCAGATCTAGGAAAGTGCGCTCCCTCTTTCAGAATTTAATTAAAAAATTTAAAAAAAAACTTGCACCTCTTTTGCCCTTTGAATCACCTCATCAAAATCCTGAAAGAGAAACAAATAAGGAATTAATTTTATAAAATAATATTATTACATGTTTAATCACAAATAACTCTCAATGTCAAATTATTTTTATTAAATTAACAACAATTTACAGATCTTTCAACTAACTAAATTAAAGTATTAATTTAATTAATTAAAAATCAATTAATTCCTAAATTAATACATGAATAGGGCCTAGGTATACTTTAATTTGACTTATTATATTAGGCCAATGCTTTTTTTGGTTTCATTCAAAAGTCAGCAAACTGTATAATAACTCCACCTTTGCTTACAAAACTGTTCCTACATAGCTAGGCCTACGGGAAGAACCGGCCCAGGCGCCTGCCCGCTTGCTGGACGCCTACATGTATAGCCTTGGCCTAGGCTAATAGTAGTAGTAGCTAGGCTAGAGGGCCTATTTTATTATGGCTTATCTATAGCCTAGGCCTAATTATATTTTGCTGAGGGATTTTTATTTTATGAAGTGTTTATAATAAACCTTATCAAAATCTGACGCTGATAGATGACAGTGTCCATCTATAAACCCACTCATTTCGTCGATTTTAAAGATAAATTTTAATGATCATATTTTGTTTTGTAAACTTTGACAACTGTTGTGTCGACTGCTAACATCGAGCATGCGCATTTATTAACAGTGATTATTTGGTGTAGGCTATTTGCACTCTGTCGTGGGAATAATGCTCATCTCACCATAGTATGTTTTTTTTATATAATATGTTTCTTTCTTTTAAAATTTTAAACTAAATGTAAGTGTTTCAGCTAAGGTTATATAAAATTATGGCTTATGCAATGATTACACTTGACTTCGTGGTTTACAAGACAAGGATAACAACTATTTACACGATACTAACGTGTAAATAGCTACTAACAAGTGCCTTATTTTTTCCGCGGTGAAATTTCAAATCTTTAAAATGGACGTCTCGAAATCAAGGCAGATTTCATGTCATAATAAACGTTCTGTAAAACACGCAATATGCGTAATGTGTTCTGCTGTTACTAAAGCAATTGAGGATAGTAATCAATTAAATAATGATCAAAAAGAACGGCTGACGAAACGATTTATTGAGGTAACAGATTGGCGTTCGGACGTTCTCTAGCTAGCTAGGCTAGGCCACCCGATTCACCGAGTGTTGTCTGTGCGCGCGTGGCGGTGTTCCTGCCTGGTCGGCGGCTAAGCTACAATGAAGAGCCGTAGGCCTAGGCTGATTTAGGATACTGTCTGTCAGCGTGATGTTTGCTTATATCAGGGAGTTGTTAATTTAATTCCATGCTTATATCAATCAAACCATGATATTTGTCATTTAAATAAAAAATAAAATCCATGAAATTTTAAAATTAAGGCTTGTATAGGCCCCTAGGCCTAGGGGGCTAGGCCTATTACTTGAAAAATGACAAAACATGGATTTTAAAATTAACTTGCTTATTATAAAGAAATACATAAGTTATGACCATGAAGCTAGAAATTAGGGTATTTAAACAATGGCCAAAGCTATTCACCCGTCCGCCGTGTGATCAATTGCAAAACGATTATTCACCCGTCCGCCGTGTGATCAATTGCAAAACGATTATTCACCCGTCCGCCGTGTGATCACTGCAAAACGGCTA
>JAOTQE010139182.1:0-11751 GCA_025631205.1 Nesometra sesokonis | reverse complement strand
TGATAAAAGTCACATTTTCTAGTACTGTACTGCTTTTTACACTATACATTATTGGCAAATTGCGCCCTCTATTACTGAGAGAGAGAAAGAAAATGGAATATTCCATCAATTTATTTAATCAATACAAATTTAGCGTATTTTACGTATTTTTCTAACCTTTTTTAGTTGTTTCGACTTAAGATGTAGTTTTTCACTTGCGTACAAAATTATAACATTTAAAGATAACAATTGTAGGCAGAGATTGATGCCATCATTGCTTTATTGTGTGCGGGTAACGCGCGATTTACTAAAAATATTCCTTACGTGAATTTATATATAGATTAAATATTCTTAATCTATATGATTTACACAAAACGCAAGTTGCTTCTATTATTTTTCAATATTTTCTTAATATACTTCCTCCAACAATGTCCATTCTTTTTTCACACAAACACATTTATCATAACTAAAATCTACAAAACCCAACGAACCCTCGCTTACTTAACATTCCTTTTGTCAAACTTAAAATTTCTGAACACTTTATATCCGTCTCTGGACCACGCTTATGGAACATTATTAATGATCAATTAAAAAATAGTATATATCTATCTGTATTTTGTAAAAATATTAAGAAGCACTATATTTCTTTTTTTAATAATTAATTAGCTTTCTTTTTGACTGTTTTTTTTCTGTTATTTTATAATTCATAATTATGTATTTGTATTATTATTTATATATAGGGTCATCTCGTGACAAGTTCACACTTCTAGAGATGACCCCGACTTGACTTGCTACTTTTTACATGTATTTTATATTCGATTATATTGGTCGAAATAAATGTGTTTACGCAAAAAAAAAAATCAGTATTGTTACTGTGCTTTCTCACAAATTTACAGTACCAGTACACAAACCTCATAAAGAGACTTAGATTACATGCATTACGCAGTCCTCATCATGTTATCCTTAGAAATAAATTTTGGCGTTGGATGAAATAAAAAACACGCTTACTGGTTTTGATGAATTTGGAGTTAAATTAGCACTAAATCTTCTAACTCTTGCCCTTGTAGGTGATGGATGGAAAACCAAGGATTCCTCACTGTCAAAATACAAAAAACAATAGTCACTTTACTCCATGGGATGGATTTAGAAGTGGGGAGGGGAAGAAGAGAGGGGAGATTGGTGGTGGGGGAAACTGTATATTACATGACCCTGGATGTGCTACTGTTTTATTGAAATCAAGAGACAGGGCTTATAAAATGAACCCAACATGCATTGTTTTGGAGTAAAACCACCCAAAAATTTACTATAAACCATGTTCAAGCTGTATTCACTACAGTATTATCAATCAGAGAGAGCGGAATGTGCTATTATTTTTTCCCAAAGGCAAATGGTTTGTAAATGATGTTCTTTTTGGTGTTTTGGTTGTTGATTTGTCTCTTGTTTGTAAAGACCACAATGAAAATAAGTTGGCAAATACAGGCTACTTTATTGTGTTTTTATCCTAAAATTTGTAATTGTATGTGTTTTTATGTCATTTTAAATTTTCTGACTGAATAAACAAACAAATAAAGCTTAGTGGGCTTATACCAGGGTATGTTTCCACATCACACATGGAATAAGATTCCATGTTCAATGTAGTGGGCTTATACCAGGGTATGTTTCCACATCACACATGGAATAAGATTCCATGTTCAATGTAGTGGGCTTATACAAGGGTATGTTTCCACATCACACATGGAATAAGATTCCATGTTCAATGTAGTGGGCTTATACCAGGGTATGTTTCCACATCACACATGGAATAAGATTCCATGTTCAATGTAGTGGGCTTATACAAGGGTATGTTTCCACATCACACATGGAATAAGATTCCATGTTCAATTTAGTGGGCTTATACCAGGGTCAGTAGAGTAATCAATGAGAAGAGGTAATCTAAAGTTTAAAATCAGAGTTTGACTTACTTGAGATTCGGGCCATTTATCATGGGGGCGCTGTTAGATCTTCGTAGTAAACCTTCCTCTTCAAACTCATGAAGACTAGCTGCAGAGCGTGCTCTAGTCTGAACTGGGTCAACTTCCATTCTACCACTTTCTTCTGAGTTTGTGTCACTCTCAGCCATTCCCTGGGAATTGTTGATTGAATATATTAGTTAATTATGATTGATTACATTAATTAGTTATTGATTGATCCAGTCCAGACTTGCTGCAGAGGGTGCTCTAGACTTGATGGGATCAACTTCCATTCCACCACTTTCTTCAGAATTTGTGTCACTCCTCAGCCTCTGGAAATTGTCTTCAACTCTTGATTGATTACAGTAGAACTTCCCTGTGTGGACACCTCCCATAACGGACACTACAGTAATTAAAAGACCTGTTTGTTCTTCCTATATAAATCAGTGCATTTGGTACCTCTCGTAAGCAACCATCTTCCATAAGCAGACAAGGACACTTTTCTTGAAATATAGATGTTTTGTATGTTAATTTACCTCCCATAAGCAGACATCCTAGAAAATTTAGTGATTTTTCTGTACAACTATACAAATTTCTGAAAAATCGTCCTTTAAACTGTAACAGCTGAGAATCCACACTCAACAAATCTTTCAACTGATTAAACATTTAATAAAATATAGAATGCGGTGTCCAAAAATTGGAGAGGCCATGTGTTGAGAAGGCGGTGAAATATGAGACAAAAGGACTGTAAACATAATTTTACAACTTTGGCCCTCTATCGGTCGAAATTCTTGAAAGCGGACATTTTGCGTAAGCGGACACTTTTCCTAAACTCTAGGTGTCCACTTACGAGAGGCTAAACTGTAAATTAATTGGTTGATTTTGATTGATTGATCCAGTCCAGACTGGCAGAGCGTGCTCTAGTCTGGATGGGATCAACTTCCATTCTACCACTCTCCCAAGTTTATGTCACTCTATTTGCCGTTTCCTGGAAACTTTTTTGATGGATTTTAGACTTTGCTAAATTGGTTATTAAACATGGAATAAATAAAATACAGTACCAATGTCTTGTAAATATATTACTGCATGAAAAAATATAACAAATTACGATCCATACTGTATAGTCTAGTAACTCAACAAATATAATTTAATATACTTTCAATGAAAAGGAGACAATGACATAAATAATAAAAAACAAACAAAAGACAGATTCGAACCCAAGCCTATTTAGTTTAAAAAATACTGACAATTAAACCACTACACACTTGTACATTACATCACAATGACTGAATTTAAAGATATTTGTAAAAACAAAGGCCAGTTTATGATGACATATTTGAAAGTTGAGCTACATAGGGCCTAGTAATTGGTTGATGTTTGTACTTTAAAATTTGTTGGGTACAGAACTGTGGTGCGTATGGCCAGTCCGTTGGTAAATGGCTGGGTTGTAGTACTCATAGTGCCACAAAAGGACTTCTTAGTAAGTTGCCTGGTACAATATTTGAACCTAGGCCTAAGCTAAGCCTATGCCGGCTACCAGCAGTAGGAGAGGAAAGGTCTGTCTGGCCTACTAAGGTTAGCTGGTAGAGTTTCAGCTGACTTAAGCTTAGAATAGAATTAAGGTCTGCATCGGTCACAGCACTGCTCCAGCCTGGCTAAAATTGTATTCAAGATTCCAGTGTTCTCGAGTATGGTTTTAGCGATTAAATTTGGAAGTGATTATTGCACCGCCAGTTGGTTGTTTAAATCTGAAACGGTTATTGCACCGTCGGCCAGCTGGATGAATGAGACTAGTTTTTGGGTTAGCGTCAAATATGTTAAAAATAACCATATCAGCAGCCTGATTTGTAGCTTAGACGGTAGCGCTACAGACTGTTGAACAGAAAGTCCCGAGTTCGACGCTAAGACAAACCCTTTTTTTAAAGTAGAGAAGTTGACATTTCATTAAAATTTATAGTACTGCAGAGGTTCCAAGTATCCTCAAAATGGCGGGAGTCTCCTGATTTTTTTAGTCATCTCCCATCCTCCCAAAAAAATGCATGTTTTATACAATAATATATTTTCACATATTATTATGTACTTTTCTGTGTTCTGTTTTTTATTGTGACGCGTTGCACAAAATTTGCATTTACGCAAATTTGATTGTACAAAGAAGCCGACATAAAATCTCCTGATTTTTCACTGCTCAAACTTGGGACCTCTGGTAAAGTGTACAAGTATGTAGTGTAGCCTCTTCAAACAGACTTCAAATGAGGAACTCCAGTACGTTGCAATAACCCTTTCAGATTTAAACAACCGGCCGACAGTGCAATTACGGTTTCAGATAAACAACCGGCCGACGGTGCAGTAACTGTTTCAGATTTAAATAACACCCCATGAAAATAATTATTAGTTTATCACCCTACCAAAGCATAAAAAACTGATATGGGTGGGAGGTTTTTTTTTCTTTAACCGACCCTCCAATGTTGTAATGTTCTCACATTGGACTACTAGATCGCCCACCATTATTTTAGACTCGTGCAAATACGACACAGATATCAGCGCACCAGGCTGCAGAGAATATTGATCATTGTAGGCCTATTCCTGGTTGTACATCGTTGTGAGCTTGAGAATTGGTCATATTAATTCATGTTAAGAAAGCATTTCAAGTGAATGTTAACAGAAAAAACGATTGTTTGAATAGTTAAATTCGTCAAAAAAAAATTGGGATTTCCCAAAAAGTGATATGCTAATATTTTTTCTTTATGGGGCCTAACCGGCTGACGGTGCAATATCCTTGGTCATTAAATTTACCAGTAAAAAAATTGTTTATTGAAAAATTATTATGAAACAACCTAGATATTTATATATTTTTGTCCTCCTCTACCCTTTAGTATTACAGAGAATACAGGAATGCTCATAGAGGCCTATGTAGTCATTTGGGATAGGGCCAAAACCAACCCAAAATGCCAGGTTTTTGGACAAACAGTAAATTTTTCAATTGAATTGGGATACACTTGATTCGCCACAAAAAGATGCAACATTGATTGCAATATTTTCAATTAAGGCCTAGGGCCTAGCTTAGTGAGTTCCAACGGCCTAGGTACTAGTTTGTCAAGTTATCTAGCTACAGTGGGTCAAAGCTCTGGCTTACCTATGCCACAGGGTTGTCTAGTGCAGACCAGTCATAGCTAGGCCTCTTCAAGTTTGCAAGCGAGACCAAAACAAGTTTGCCACGAGGAATTAGAGCTCCGTGGCCCGTGAACACATGAACTTAACTAGGACAGGATGACCACAGGTTGGGCCTACATTATAGAGGAAATTAAATACATTCTTAATCCAACTGAGTATTAAAATGTTACATTATAATATAGTACATGGTTATTTATACCTTTCCCGGTGGGTTATAACTGAAATTTCCAGAAATCTTCAACAGAACACGGACGATTTGTTTGTTGAAAACTTTACGTCGGCGCTATGTAACAAAAATCCACACTGCGATGTTGACTTTACTTATTTGAGCATGCGCATTTAGACCGATCTAAGTTGGCCGGTTGTGTCGCTCGCTAGTTTGGATGTAAGTTGTTTCTTAAGTTTTAAATCCAGGGGTATATTAGGGGGTGGGATGCATCCGGCTCACCCTTGATATCCAATATTGTCGTCAAAGTACACGTGCACCCCCTAAAAAATGTTGCGCCTCCTCTAAAATTTTCCCTAAAATAACACAATGCATATTACAGCCTATACTGTGTGTAGACATGAAAACGGTCAGTGCCACAACCCTTCAGAGGTCGTAGGGAAAAATAAGGTAAAGGTAAAAAGACTGGGATCTCGAGCACCTCCCAGAGAAAAAGGAGTATAACGAAAAAGACCAACCATTTTAAGAAGTCATAAATATCCAGCCGAGAAATAAGGATTTTTTTTGCTCAAAATCCGATCTGGCTGACCACGTCCCCATCCCTTAAGTCATAGCGGCCAAATTTCGGCGCGTTTGGGCAGTCCAACCTGGTTGATTGGGCAACATGTTGGCTATTTTTGCGGAGGGTTTTTTAATGATAATATACCCTGCCGGTGGCTCTCATAGCAGGCGGCCCTTTTATAGGCGACCCACACTGTTTTGGGGTTGCGGAAGCGGTGAACCCACCCACCCTCCTCTCCCCTCCCACAGGATGTGAAATATAGCCATATAATAACCATACTGGTGGCCAACAATTAGTTGACATCATAAAAACAGGCCTAATCTTGGTTCAAGACGGTGATTCGGTTTAATTCGTGAGAAGAGGGGCTCCGGCCCTTTCGGAAAGTAAAATATACCGTAACAATATTATTAAAATTTATCAATTAACGAAATAATAGGCCTGTTTAACAATAATAAGACAAGAGGAGCAGTGTTTGAGAACTAATTGCAAAAGTCAAAAGTCTCTTTAAACAATCATGAATTAGAAATATCTTATGAAAAATACTGTATTTAGTAACTTTTTTCAGGGGCGGATTTAGGGGGACGCATCCGGCGCCCTCCCCCCTCCATTATCGTCAAAACGCAAACCGTAGTTGCGCCCTTCCCCCCGGAGGGGCGCTGGGTGCCAATAAACGAAAAACATGGCATAGGGAGCACGCAAAACGGGCCATAACGTTTTTTCCTTGTTCGTCAGAAACAAACCGGCAACCACGCCCATCTGAACCTGACAAAAGTATAGCCTTATCCCCTCCCCTTTCGCCGGAAGATCCGCCCCTGTTTTTAACATGACGCTGTTAAGTGGGCCAGAGATGAGTCTTATTACTGTTGGTAATCAGGGGCGGATCCACGATTATAATTTGGTGGGAAGAGGGGGGGCACTTAAATTTCGATTTCGTTTTTACAAGCAAACAAAAACTACTTTTAGGCCTATGCATATTAACAGGTCCAACTTAACCTCTAGGAGTCCCCGCATACAGCCTCTGTGCATCTACTTTTATTAGTACATTGCCATTGTTTAAGCCCAAAAAAATAGAATAAATTTTAGGGGGTGGCTTAAGCCTGTCATCCTCACCTTAAATCCGCCACTTGTAATCGTGATATTTCAGAGGCCCACCAAAAACAGAGGCGAATCCAGGGTTCAGCAAAACGGGGGTGGGGGGCACTAGGTTTTGTCTAAACGGGGCCGGCGTCTCATTTTGAATTGTTAAGGAACACTTTTTTGCGTGTTTTTAGCCGTTGATTTATTTTTTCGTTAATTTTACGGGTGGAGTGGGTGCGGGAGATGCACAAAATAAAAGGGGTTGGGTCGGGGCGCAACTTTTGCCGGTTTTAGGTGGGGCACCCCTCATTAAATCCATCCATGAAAAAATAACTTCTTATGGATTTTGTTTTCAATTAAAGGATTAATGTGGGAGCCATGGCAGTTACTATGATAAAGTCTAAAAATACTTTAGCTCTTCCCTGTTCAGGCGCGGATCCAAGGGTGAGACCTATTTTTGCGCCTGGGAAAAAATATATTTTCACACCCAGGGCATCTAATAGTGCACCAGACACTATAAGTTTATATAACAATTTTCGAGAGACCTGGATCCTTGCTTATTGCAATCATTTTGCTATCCAAATTGGCATCGGGCCTCCTCTTTCTGCTCCGTTGAACACGCTTCTTCTTTCTGATAGGCTAAAGACGGACAAAAAAACGTTTTTAAGTAGCCAAATCCAACATATAGTTACGGTACTTAAAATACTCTTCATGCAATCATGTTGTGAAGATTACGTCTGTTCGGACCTGATGTTTTAAAGGTTGAGATTAACGCAATTTTTAAATTTAATATAAAAAAAATAGATGGGCCTGTTTTACGGCAGAGAAAAGAGAAAAACAAACTAGTGTTCAGGCCAACTCTAGTATACCTATCCAGGGTTTATTTGTGTAATCATGTGTAGCCTGTTCAGGGAAAGATTGAGAGCGCAATAAGACTCCCCCCCCAATTGCCGGCAAAATGTAGTCCCCCGAGCGCCGGGTCTAAAATTGACAATAAAAATAAAACATAGACGTACACCATGGGCCGTGCATAATATTAATAGGTACAATTTTCTTGTAAAAACCACCAAAGTGGGAATCTCGCCGACCCGGACCTGGAAAGTACGCCCCCACCCCCTTTTTTGCAGGATCCTGGATCTACTGTTATATTCAATTTTTCTTAATATATTCACAATAAAGAAAATAGGTTTAATATACAAGAGGGGCGAGAACCCAAAGCAGAAGGCGGGGAGGTTTGTATTGTGGTGAATTCCCGTGTATTTTCCAGTGTGAGTAATCCTTTCATTAAAAAAAGAGATTCAAAAATTGAATCAGTATGACACTTTGTGAAGGGGTTTTCAAATTTATTACGATAGTAACTAAGATATTTTCTCTATTTTATACAACTAATATTTGTCTTAATGAAAAGTACGACTGTGTCCGCCAAATGCTAATAGGAATGCTAGTGTTATGGATTTTGTAACGTCAGGGCGCACAGCAGCAATAGTGAGGTTTCGCAAATTTACGAAATACGATAATGAAAACGGATACGTCACAGTTACATGTTTTAAAGATGAAAAATGTGTTAAAAAATGATATCAAAAGTTCTACCTACAAATTGTTGATAATCGTCGTAAAATACTGACTAACTGTGACAGATATTCAAAGTGTTCAATTCAAATGTTACAAAAATGTATGACATATCCGTTTTCGTTTTCATATTTTGTAAAGTTGCCAAACTTCACTAATGTTTGGCATATTCACTGTTTTTGTTATTTACCAAATTATCGGCAATATACCATGTTGTCGACAAAATGCCAAAGGTGCCGGTCGGTCGATTCCCGATAGTTTTCTCGGTTGGTCGGCTCATGGAGTTGAAAATGGATCTAAGCTTATTGTGGGGGCTGGCACAGTGGTTGCGTTTCGGACTTACAATCACGCGTTCGGGGGGGGGGGGAGTCGAGTCTCACTCAGGTCGGTTGTTTATGCTCTCAGGCAAGACACTTTAACCACGTGTCTAGTATTATTCCTCACAATAGTGACTTGCAGTAAATTTTATGACGTTTCTTGTACTTTATAGAGTGCACCGTCTTACCAGCATTTAGAAGTTGTCAACTTATTATAAACATTGATGATCATTTAATTATAAATTATTAATGACATTTATTGTCTGCGTTTTCAAATTATATGCGAATCCATCTTCACATCCAGGTATGGAAATATTCCGGCGAATTTCTGAAAAAAGGGAAAGAACACGATTAATGTCAACTATGAAATAGTTTGATCGTTGTAAACATTTAAACATAGGCATAGGCCTACAGTTAATTTTAATTTAGCCTATATAAGTTTTTATAGAGCATGAATTTGATTTTTTTGTAAATAGTCCAGCTTTTATGAAATATGGTGGCAGTATACTGTATGTTCAATTAGATTGGCAGGGGCGAATCCAGGATTCGGCTAAAAAGGGGATGAGCGCACCTTCCAGGTCAAGTGGGCATGAATCCTGGTTTTGATTTTGACAAGCAGGAAAGATAAAAAAAATACCTCTTTTCTTTATTTTGCGTGTTTTGGTAGCCCGTTTATGTTATACATAGGATCATTTGGAGGTCCTATGTCTAATTTTAGAGTTAATTTTAGACCAGGTGCTCCTTAAATAAGTGGGGAAGCAACCAAATCCGCTCCTGATTGTAAAATTATTTAGTTTTTGTATTTCCCCTACCATGGGTGTTCAACACTTGCTCGGTTTTATTGTTTGTTGTATTAATATTACATTATTTTGTAGTTGTGTAATTTGAAATATTTTCTAAACTGATGATTCACGTACCTTTAGGGTTGGTTTGTGACTTAAAAACTTGCTTCGTAAGTCATAACTGTAAATGATAGAGTAATTAGTCATGAATTTCGATTACAAAATCAAGACATTTTCATCTTCACATTTATTGAAAAGGCATTAGCACCGTATACATTGGACTTTTGTCTCTATTATAGGCCTACTAAGCGTCATGACGCGTCAGTGATGAGATGCGCAACCAACTCGATTGATCGAATAGGTTTTTTTTCCATCAGACCGCCCTCTAATGTGTATATAGTATATTTTTCCAAATTCCCTCCCCTAAAAAAACTTGCTTTGTAAACATTTTCTTGAGTTACTATTACTATAAAAACATACAAAATTTTACAATTTAATTTATATATATATAATAATCTTTGTCAAACTAGTTTAAAAAAAAAACAAATTGTATTGCACTCCGTTTTGTGTTTCAGAGACTACGGGCACTCCTATGGGTGTTATGGTGATCTACCACAGTTGTGGCCAAATAAATAAAATTAAATATTGAATTTGATAGAAAATTAGTTTCAAAATAAGATAATTATAATAAATTTACTGAAAAGCTTACAATTATTGTATTTCGTTATAACTTAATTTTAACGAAGAAGTGGATATAATATTTGATATGAATTAATTTTTTTTTGCACAATACATACAATATTTGTCAGCATCCTCTTACTTTATAGTTACGTCCAAGATTCCCACTCAGCTTTGTCGGTCGGGTAGCCAGTCGGTTGACTGGCCGGTCGGTCACCAGGCGCCAGGTCGGTCAGTCGACCAGTTGACTGGTCCGTCGGTTGAGTGGTCTATCAGTGGATCGGTCAGTCGGATAGCTGGTCCGTTGGTGGTCGGTCGGTCGGCTTGTTGGTCGGCTGGTCTGTTTATTGGCAGTTGGTAAGTCTGAGTTGTTTGGTCGGTCGGTCCTTAGCTGGTCTGTCGGCTTCTAAGAGTCAGCTGGTTTGTTGATTGACTGGTCAGTTGGTCAGCTGTTCGGTCACCTGTTCGGCTGATCTGTCGAATGATTTGTCGGTCGGTCAGCTGGTCTGTCGATGGCTGTTCGGTCGGTCAATTGTTTGGTCGTTTGGTCAGTCGGTCGACTGGTCGGTCAGTTGATCGGTCGACTGGTCAGTCAAACAATTTTTTGGTCGGTGGGATGGTTGGTCAGTTGGTCGGTCAACTGGACGGCCGTTCTATCGTTTGGTCGGTCAGCTGTTGGGTCTGTTGATTGTTCAGTCGGTCAGTTTTTCTGTGGTCAGTAGATCGGCTGATCAGTCGCTGGTCTGTCGTTTGACTGGTCAGTCGGTCAGCTGTTTTGTCGTTCAGATAGTTAGTCAGTTGATCGATCGACTGATCTCGTCACATTGTCTTTGTCAACTTACATGAATATAGCATGGAAACATGTGCCTAGTCCCGAAAATACGTGCCACCAAGCGTGTAACTGCAACAACGGTTGCACCAAGTTTGGCAATGAGTTTCGCACTTCCCTATACGTTTAAATTTAAATATAGACCAATGTATAAATATTAAATTTCTTTATACTATCTTTCCTAATTGTAAGATACGAATGTGAAATGCCAAATTGAATAGAACAAACTCAAATTTATTTTTCCTACAAACATACATTGCTTAATTTTCTTTGTCGTTTGGTTGGTCTGTCTATCTGTCGGTTAGTTTGTCTGTCGGTCTGGCGTACGCATACCTCCCCGAAGGAAAGAGGTCCACATTGCCCACCATAGGGTACAGACGCGGATCTAAAGGGGCCCGACCGGTCCGTCCCCTTCATTCATTATGGCAGAATACATACAGTATTATACATTCCTACATAGTAGAGTCATTTTCATGGGATCCGTGACTAATTTTAGCATACCTTTTTTTCTCGATGGATTTTGCAAGATAGACTAATTTAGACAAAATATAGCTCCTATACACCTCCCAGACCTTAGATAGATAAAAAATCCCTATTTTTAATGTAAATACTAGGTTTCCTAGAATATGAAAATCATGGTTAATTAGCAATAAAATATAGGGAATACAGTGG
>JAOTQE010139171.1:0-11751 GCA_025631205.1 Nesometra sesokonis | reverse complement strand
TGTCATTGACAGAATAGTGTTTGTAAAATAGAAGGTTTGTAAATGAGAAGTTCGTAAATGAGAAGGTTGACTGTAATACCAGCATTGTTATGGAAACATTGCAATGTTTTCTGTGTGAATGGGGCTAGAGTCATCCATTTGGGCAACAAAATTTCAGTATTCGGTAGCTCAACTGGCAAGCATATATGTTCTGTAAGCTCTTGTGTTTAACGAGTCAATTTGAAATCAATTATAATTTTGTTTCATAACAAAAACTAGTTTTATATGCAGTTGTCATATCTTCTCATTTTTATTAGCATGTGGTACTATCTATCTTAATCATATCATATTTGATGATAAATCATGTTTTATTGCATAAGCTTCCTTCCTTAATTTTAACATTTAGGACGATGTCGATGACTTTAGATTGTTAGATGGAAATTAAAGCATTTTCATCAGGATAGAGTTAATTGAAGTAGTGTCCGGTTCAGGGTTGTATTTGTGATGTTAGGATTATCAAAAAAAGGAAAATATGGATTAATTACAGTAAAGGAAATGTTCGGTGTAAATGACCTTTAACAATGCTGATGACTCTAATTTAAGACCCAATTTAAATCCATCCTTTCAAACACCGCCTTTTTTCTGCTTTTGAAAGCCGCAATTACACAGACTATTTTAAGTATAACAGCTAACCAAGATTTACCATACCGTAACGACCAGTGCGAATAGCACAGGCAGGTAACTTACCCCAGTCACGTAGTTAGTTTAACCGAATTATGCTAGTTTTACCAAGCAAGTAAATTAAAATACAACCAACACATCTACTGTAAGCTTCCTGAGTTGGCTCTAATTGGTCTGTTGGCCAATTACACAGTAGTTGTGACCTTGGAAAACATGTACAAATAGTTGATTTCCATGTTCTACCACAGTTCATGGTGAAACTAACCATGTCAAAAATTAAAAAATAAACAAACAAACAGTATTTATCCAATAATAAAATTGTTTTTAATCTTTTTAAAATCTAGTGTGATTACAACTAAAATGGTTTCAGTTTTGGGTGATGTTGTAACTAATTAAAACAGATACTAATTAATAACATTAGTAATAATGTATCAGGATCTAGATTGAGCCAAATATAATTTAATTAAAAATTCTTTATTTTGCGATTAAATTATTATATATATTTTCTGAGGTGGATCCAGGTTATGCATCGGCAGCATCTGAGCCCTCCATAAGGTTTTGAGGTATCTTTTTTTGCTGTTAAAAATTATGTAACCCATTTTAATGTCTAGAAACTGATTATTTAACAAAAACAATCACATTTTGATCATCAGGAAATGTATGGCCACCGGAAGTGGTCAGGCTTTTGCCGAAACACTTAAAATCTAAGAGTGCCATTACTGATCATATTGGATTTTGTGTTATCAAAATGTTGCAACCATGGTGAGAGAGTGGCGTTCAGTTGGATGGTTTAGCTGGTGGAAATTCCTGTGCTATTCGATAAACCATGGAGACTCGCTGGTGCCCAGTTCAATCAAATACCAGGCCACTCTCTTTGGCTATGTTCAGACTCAACGATTCAGCGGAGCGTAACGTACGCGGCGTACGATTATCTGTGTCAGAACTAGCCGGCTATTAGCGTAACTCCCTAATCCGGAGTGGAACTTGTGCTCCCTGCAAACCCAGGTTTAGCGTAAGCTACGGAGGTACGCCTCGTACACCTGAATGGTTTTGCCCTTGTGCTATGCGTTATCCAATCACAATTTACAATCGGTCTGCATTGGCCAATCAATTACAGCTCACTGGTCGAAGAAAACTTACTGGCGGCAATTTTAAAATTGCTTATGACTTTAGCTACGCCTTGTGTCCGAACACCTTGATCGTTACGCCGCAGATTAGCTTGCGCCTCGCTTACGCTAAGCTCCACTTAAGCCGTGAATCTGAACATAGCCTAAGTGTTATTGCCTGGAGGGTAGAAATACAAGTGGATAGTGCACTGTCTTTGGATGAGATGTGTGTTACTAAATTCCGTGCCTTGGTTTTAAAATTTGAAGTAACCATTTTTTGAGGATCGGATCTAGGATCCGCCGAAAGGAGGGCCGCAATTTCCCAGTCCGGGTGGGCGCGGTTGTTAAGTTTTTTCTGACGAGCAAAATAAGGGGTTATTTCCTCATTTCGATGCTCTGGTAACGTATTTTGGTGTTTTTTGGTAAATTTTTGACCAGCTGCACCAAATATAATGGGGGCGCAACTGTTTTGATGATAATAGGGGGGCGCGCGCCGGTTGCGCTTCTCTCCCCCCCCCCTCCCCAAATCCGCCACTGTTTTGTACTCTCCCGTAAATGTCTGAATCCCCCTCTCTTCTGTTCCCCCACCCCTCAATATTTTTGGTGACATAACTTTATTTTGTTTGATGTAAAAGTAAAGTAATATGTAAAAGCAAGTACAATGGGACTGTTTGACTCTTTTTTCCAAAAGTTATAAAAATTGATCTAAATATCTTGGAGATCTTGGCCATTGAAAGCCTAGCAGGGGCAGATTAAGTTGGGGCGCATCCGGCGCGCTCCCCCTCTAATTCCGTCAAAAGTGCATGTATTACATGCGCCGCCTCTAAAATTTCTCACAAAAACAGAATACAGGTAAAATGCAGACAACTACAGCACAATTATCGAAAAACGCGCAAATAAAATTATTTTTTTCTTCTTAAATTTTAAACCCTGAACACGCCCAACTGGCGGGGATTTTGCGCCCCCACTTTCAAACAATCCTGGATCCGGCCCTGTCTGGCGTGTAGACAGTCTAAAGAGACGCTTTCTACAAGACAGATAGCATTCCAAAAAACCATCCAGAGTAGTAGACTACATAGTATTTCAATTCTGTAAGATGCCAATGATTCCATATTAACTTAGAACTGTCTTAGTTTTTCTTAGTTTATCACCATCTTGATCCGAGTCTCTTTCAACTTGTGACATTTTACCCCCCACCTTACAATAGCTAGTTTAGGTTTGCCTTACCCCTTCTTAACTTAAGGCTGTTTAATCTCCTTATTAGCTTAGGATGTTTTACACTTTTTAAATTGTCTAACCCCTTATTAGCTTAGAACTGCCTGACCTCTTGCTCCTTCAATTCACCCCCAAATGATCCTGACCTCGTTTACCACAAATAAACCAAAGTTGATTGTGAGTCTACTTGAGATCAGAAAAAGGTGTTCTTATACAATAGTTAATGATATTTACAATTGAATTAGTGAAAGCAATCATTGAATGATAGATATGATGGCATTCTTGCAGGTCCTTGGTGTCCACAATCTTCTTGCCCTCGGGTTGTATGATATTTCCTGTTTAGTGTTGTCATTTTGTTTGCTAATTTGTCTTTGCTGAGTGTACATGTAGAATTACCTGTTGAAGCCTCTTCAGGTGTTGGAATGTGGTTGCTAAGAGCCAATAGACATTTTATGTTGGAATGTTTCATGTGTTTCAGACATCCTACACTATGAATTTCCTGCTACCGGCATGCTTGTTTCGTTAATTTGCTCCATCAAATGTGTTTTAAAGACATATAGAATTCTATGCTAGTATACAGATACCGAGATGCATAATTGACTATGCGTGATGAGGTTTGTGCTGAACCACGTCCATTAAGCTGAGGGAAACCAAGGGCCTCTGTTAGTGGTTCCGTCATTTTAGCACCATTCAGGCTATTTGAATTACTTTAGACACTAAAAACATTTACTAACGGAATGTATCTAAAGCAAACAAAATGTCAGCAATATGGAAGAACCGCATGTACTGTTAGACTCGCCCAAATAAAAATGAACCAGTCAAGATTGGCAATGGTAAAGATAGCGCTTGCTTGAAATTGGAGAATTAAGCAGTTAGGCCTACAATTTTAGCCCTAGGTTTGTATTGTCTATCCGAAAATTTACAACTCTGACCAGGGTGTGTGTTTCCTGGTTTTGAATCAGACAAGCCAAAAAAAAAGAATGGTAGCTATTTTCAAAAGCCCATACGCTGATACTTATAGGCGATTAATAACCATTTCTTCCAAGCAGACGAGAGGGGGGGGGTTGTCAGGACCACCCTGACATCCCCCTAAATCTGCCACTGCATTATCAATTATTTTCATGACTCCATTGGCTGCATAGCGATTAATAGACAGTTCACATGTGTATAGATCAGCCTGTGAAAGAAAGGTATTTTGATTGATTTCTTTATACTTGTTGACTGTATTTAATAACAAATCAGTATAATCCCATGACCATAGGCCTATACTTCATGTTTCTTTTGAAAGGAAAAAAGCTATATAGATTAAAATGAATGAGAGATATTTGTGTACCTATCCCTGTTTTGGTATTGTCTATGCCCATTCCACTTACAGTAATGTAAACCCCTTGACACATAACCTAGTTCAGTATGCGCTATGCATGTCTTGTGTTTCAAACAACCCTTTCAAAATTTAGACATATGTAATTGAATACATTCACATTATAAAGATTATATTTTTACACCAATAATGGAAATAGAATGAGTAGCTCAACACTAGTCCCATGTGAGTCTGGGCCAGGGGGTTAGATTTGTTTGAAGTGGAATACATTGGTATGAAAATGGTGTTGGTCTGAGTACTTACTTGAACATTCAAATTTGGTATGGGCTTTCATGGGTGTCTGCTGTTGGTGTAAGGTACCATAAATATCAAAGGTCACAGTTACTCTTGAGTTCTATGCAGTACTGTACTGCAAAAACTGGGGTTCTATCAGTCTTAAGCCCCTTTTACACAGAACTGTAAAATAGGAATTAGTATGAAAGGGTACTTCTCCACAATGCCGCAGAGGTTCCAACCCTCCCGATTTGTCCGGGAGTCTCCCGAAATTTTAACAGTCTCATGATTTTTCTAAGCAATCGCCCAACTTTCTGTTAAAATGTAAACGTATTCTAGTACCATAATTTGGCTTAGAATAACATTTAGGCCTACTAGAATCAATAAATACAGTACTTTTAAATCGTAATTGACGCTAGTTAACACCTTTTTGGCCTGTTTTTTCAGCCCTCCGTCATAAAACGCAGTATAAGGGGTAGTATTTTAAGATAGAGGGCGCACTTTGAAAAATCTCCCGAATTTTAGACCTTAGTTGGAACGTCTGATGCCGGCACAGTGTTAGCATTGATTAGGCTGCCTCAGACCCTAGACATACATACCTGCCAACATTTGTACTCTCAAAAGTGGTAGGCCGTCTCGTCGTCGCGACGCAGGTGCACCAGCGCCCTCGTTTTACTCGATTTTGCTTCGATGAGCAAAAAAAAAGTCATTTCGCCCCACTTTCCGTTGTTGGGTGTATTTTCACTGATTTTAGTGCCAATTCACTGTGTATTTTTGTGTTATTTTGGTGCCTTTGACGCTTTTCATTGTCTATATTTTGTTTGGGTCTTAAATTTCAAAAAGCGGTAGGAATTCCATGCAAAGGCGGTAGGAAGGTCGAAAAGCGGTAGCCTACCGCCAAAATCTGTAGGGTTGGCAGGTATGGACATATTACCATATTATTATCATTACTGGTTTAGGTCACTGTATAATTCCATAATAAAGCAGAATTAAAGAAATGTCAAAGTTGGAACAGTCGGTCAAAAAATCCCTCTATCAAGACTGCCAATTTTACGCCTTTCACTTTGACTCTTTCACAGAGGAAACTGTCATGTTACTGGAATTTGACCTACTCTTTGAAAGGGTTTAGACTGGCAATAATGCTGGCATGGTTATAGTACCATTGCAGTATTTTCTGTGTGAAAGGGGCTCTGTTGGGACTAGTGCTATAGAACTGGAGCTCCATCAGTCCTATTGGGCCTATGTTGATTCCTAGACATCATAATGTCTGTAACAGTGCTGCCTAGAGCCAAGATCTCTGTCAACAGCCTAGCCCTGCAAGGTCATCATGTTAAATGTGCAAAATGTTAAGTATTCACCTGCTGCACCCACCCACCATGTTGTAATGTTAGAAGTTTTGTTGACCTTCTTGTGAACTCATCTGAGATAATTTAGATAATATGCAACAAGAACTAAACAAAATAAATTCTTATGTAATACTGATATGCAGTAATTTGGTGCAATCAGTGGTATGAAAATGTCTTCAAGAAGGTTGTTATTCTATACAAATCATGACAATATGATGGTAAGAATGTTTCACCGGAAAACATGTATCAAATGACTGTCAAAATTGTAGTCTTTTATTATACAATACAATGTAATTGTTTGTCCAAATTGAAATTCAATGGTACATAAAATAATTAGCTCAAGGAAACATCAATAACAATACAATAAAGTGAAACCTAATTGGACGATGCATTATGGGATATGGACGTCATTCCAATAAGGTCCTAATAATTGACTTACCCATCTTGACCTCGGAGCAGGCTCGTCACTCTCGTAGGGTATACCCTAACCTTACATGACTATGCATCACTGGGTAGGTGTCACACCCATATGGTCAAAGACCTGCATAACCCACCCTAACATAACTATGTATCACTGGGTAGGGGTGATACTCCCATAAGGTCAAAGATCTGTATACCCCACCTTAACCTAACATGATCATTTATCACTGGGCTGGGGTGCCACTTCTGTAAGGTCAAAGATCTCTATACCCCACCCTAACCTACCATGACTATGCATCACTGGATGGGGGTGTCACTCCCATATGGTCAAAGACCGGCATAACCCACCCTAACATGACTATGCATCACTGGGTGGGGGTGTCACTCCCATAAGGTCAAAGACCTGTATACCCCACCCTAACCTACCATGAGTATGCCTCACTGGGTTGGGGTGTCACTCCCATAAGGTAAAAATTTGTATACCCCACCTTAACATGAGTATGCCTCACTGGGTTGGGGTGTCACTCCCATAAGGTCAAAGATCTGTATACCCCACCCTAACCTAACATGAGTATGCCTCACTAGGTAGGGGTCACTCCTATAAGGTCAAAGACCTGCATAGCCCACCCGAACTGGTGAAAATTCTTGATTTTGTTAGTAAATTTGTTTGGTTGTAAGTGAATAATACATCAAATCAATTAAAACCTCTTCTATGATGCGCTTATTTAATTCTTGTTCACATATCTTCTCGCTCACGAGCCGATCGCGAGCCGATCGCTTACAAGCGAGTTGTTCAACTGTGGCCCAATTGCGTTCACAAGCCCTCGTAAGTAAGCCGGAAATTGCTTTCTCGGCATGTGCAGAGGTCATTGTGTTCTTTCTTTTTACCGCACAAAGCCAGCTTCAATTTAGTCATGGGAAATGCTTCATTCTGATTGGCTCTCCCGTACTGAGCTCATGCGTCACTTCCGTTTGGCTTGCGAGCAAAGTAGAAATAGCCCGTTCATGCCTCGTGAGCCGTTTCGATCAAGAGGACCCGCTTTCGATTCGCTTTCGATAGAATCCGCTCTTGAGCGGGTGTTCACATGGTAGATCGGCTCTTGAGCGGATGGCCCACTCGCGAGTGACCTAAGACATGTGAACGCACCAATATAAGGGTAACCACCATACTTTTCTACAAAATGTTAATCCATATCTCAGTGACAAGTCATGACTAAATGCTATTACATTTCAGCTTTAAAGTGAATCGCAAAACAAGTTTTCTAAACGGCAATCCTATAATGAATGTGTGTTAAAACACAGTTATTTTGAATGCATTTTTAACTGCTTTTATTTTTGGAATCATTTCTAGTGGAGAAAAACATGTTTTTTAATAAATCCGATAAAAAAACTTTATTTCTCAGTACGATCATGCGCTTTGATCGATTCTTTTCTCTCCACTAGAAACAGGCATCAGGCCATAATGCGTACTCTAAGAAACGAGGTATGCGTCATATGTTTCAATTCAATATTTCAGCATTGGTTATGTCATCTTCAGGATGGTTACAAATATGTAAATTCATAATTTATTGCTACTTGCCCTAGCAGGTGAGAGGTAACAGAAAACAATATTTTGTTAAAAGAATAAAAGACATAAGATACCTGTAACTTATACACATTCCTTAATTCCCTCAGATCTATGCAATAAACCGTACACAAGACCACCATAGTGTGGGAAACTAAACTAGACAGCTTTGCAAAGTGAATGCATTTTCTGGTAATTGAGTTCTGAATATGTTTCTAAATTTGCCAGGAGACTTCTAGAGGCCATCCTAGGGGAAATAGCTGGATTCTTGCTGTTATCGTTCTGCTACTGTTTCTGCTTTTTAAGATAATATTACTGCTAGCAGATATTTACATCTATTAGATACATGAAACATCATGCTTATTGCATGGGCCGCTAGTAATATTTGTGTTAGATGATACACTATTGTCATCGGTATGCCTTGAATGTTGAAACAAATCGGGCAAATTCCAATGGATGATTTTAATATGGCCGTATACAAAAGAGTGGGTATTATACAACAATATTAAAGGAATCGCTTTTCCGAAATCTCGGCAATCAAAATTTGCATTGGAAAACCATTACTGGTTGCCCAACAGGCAACTATTAATTAGTCTGTAAATTGTAACCTTTTTTACATATTAATAAAAGAATCTTATTTTAGAGTAAGTGGAAAAATTTTTTTGGCAACCCAGATTTAGAAATAGGTTGCCCAATAAGGCAAGCAATTATTTCAAAATTTTGCAAGCTGTGCATGTATGGTCCTGGTAATTGTCGTATATTTATTTTTAGAATTATAACTTTTTGTAAAAGTAAACGTTGTTTGATGTTGTAAGAAACATGTTTTAAATTACAATAATTAATGCTTTTAAATTTTAATATAAAGTATGTATTTTGGAAAAAAAAGTGTAGGTCTACAATTTGCCAAAGTGGTATATATCAACATTTTAGTTAATTAAATATGACATGGTCAGCCTATCACACTGATATGTCAATCTTATCAAGATTTCACTAAAACTCTGACATACACTGCACAACCAATTATTTTCTATTATTATTTTGGCCATATGCATTGTGTATTCATAACAAGTTGGACACTTACACACAATATATTACAGTAAAACCTAAAGCCTGTTTTCCTGTTGATCATTATTCCAAAATCACCGATTTGAAACGGCGTTTTGAATTTATAAAAAATATTAAAATTCAAATCACGCTGGACCGCTATATTTCCCCTATTTACTACGTTGTACGCAACGAAATTCGTAAATCTTCGCAACGAATTAAAATCGCAATAAAACAAATTTAACGAACACTTCAACTGCAGTTTTTATATATTAGTTAGATAATTGTATATTTTATGTTTTGAAGCAATTTACAACTCCTAAAAATTTAATAAATAAACACAATGTGTGATTTATTTCTAGGCCCAAAACATGTTAATTCTTGCCATGGGCAATGTTGCCTCACACAGGGGCGGATCCAGGATCCACCAAAAGGGGGGGGGGGCCAACTTTCATGTCAACGTAGATTCGGGTGGGCGTGGTTGCCCGTTTTATTTAAAATTGTGCAAAAAAATGTATTTTTTTTGTTTCAAAAGTAGGGGCCAGTGTCCGTTGGGCCCCCCCCCCTTGGATCCGCGCCTGTCACAAGCACCCAAATTTAACGATCCAAATTGTCAAATTTGAACTTGGTTTAACTTTGACGATTGAAATCGTCAAACTTTTTTTTAACATCGAAAGTGACTCCTTTTCCTGTCGATCGTTGTGAAAATCGTCATTTTTCAAAATTAGCGATCGAAAACGCAGATTCATATTGCTGTTTTTGGATTAACGATCGACAGGAAAACCAGCTTAATTTATCGTACATAATAGTTATAGATAATGTACAACAAATTATAAATTCTTTATTTTTTTTTAAACAATAGAAACTGATAAAAATGCCTACAAAATGGACATTTTTTTTTAAATTTTCGTTTAGTCAGTTTGCCAAAAGAAGTCATTTTTATTTTAGCCAAATGAGAATCCAGTAGCCATTGGCGACTTGGTAATTGGTTAGAGTGAGCATAGTAACTTACAATCAACCTTATAAGATAGCGCGCTCGTTGATTTTCGCATGGAATTTCTGTAATGGTAGTGTACGCCACCTACGTTCAATTCTACTCCTTATTTTGTAGGCGCCTTAAATGTTTGTTTTATTCTCGTTTTTATAATAGTTATTTATTTAAAATAATTATTATTTGGATTTATTTTCCAAAGGGTTGATACTGAATTTGATATAGAATATAAATTAATTTCATTATTCACTTTTCAATGCGTCTGTGTTATCAAATCAAATAATTTTTATTCGCAATATTTTCTACCTGCGTGTTCGTTACTCCTTATTTTGTAGTGGGCGCAATTCCATAGCATTATGCGCTGGAATAGGCCAGCGTGCTATCTTTACATTATAAGATCTTTGCCTTAACCTAACTAATGCATAGAGATGGCAGCATATCACTGATGATTAGGCCTAAAAAAAAATGTTATGTTGCCCAAACACAAAAAAATTTTAAAACAGGGTCGGTCGGTCGGATTTTTTTTTTTACCTACTGTATATGTAGATATCCTTTGTGAAAATGACTTGTACTGACTAGTTTTTTAAATGCTAAATTACTGAAGGCAACAGCATCCAAATAGACAAAACTGAATGTATATGTATGAATTTTTCTCATTTTCATCAACAAAGTAGTGGCTCCGACATAGCGAGGAATTCAGATACAGTGAAATTGAGGTACTGTAGCTAGATCTAGGCACCAACCTAGGCCTAATGTAGTGTTTTTATATTGATTTGTCATTTCGCCCCCACTAGATCGGCGAATAAGGGCAACCAAAGCTGATTTGATTCGAAAAAATTTAGTACGAGCAAAAAAAAGAAAAAAGAAAAAGCCGACCCTCGATTTTCACGATTTTTGGGTTGGTCGGGTTTAGGCAACATAAAAATTTTTTGGCCTTATGATGATTGTCCACTGTTCATCGCAGCATCAAAATCATCACCATCGCAATATCAAATTCACCACCTTAGTTAACAACATTCCTGTATCAACATGACCGTCATACCAAACAAATCTTTGAAGAATGCTGCCAAGAAATATCCTTGCAGTGGATGTGAATGCAAGGAGGATCTATCATCACGCACATGCTCAATCTCACCATGATGGAGATGGTTCAGGTTACAATGCATTGGTAGCTACCATCCAACCCCCATTTTTATATACCAATTTTACTAAATGCTATCAATACACCATAACATGGTATTAGTTAGCTGTAAATTCTGCGGTCAAATCCGGAAAACATCAAGTTTGTCTGCAGGTCAAATATGCATTGACCAAAATGTCCATATGTTCAGCATATGCTGGCTAAATTGACAGGCAATCTGGGGCAGATGCATGAATTGATGGAGTTTGTGACAGTATGATCCAAGCTACCTCAGCCTCACCATCGTTCTGAGGGGAGAAAAATCTACAATACTGGTTTCTGGGTACTACGAAATTGCACTCTGAAGTAACTCAAACTTACAATATCATATTTTCTTCTATAATTTAGGTGTAATCGCATCATCTGCACCCTCTGCATCTGCCCTAGGATCATTACACTACTTTAAATCCATGAGAATATTTTGTATTGTATTCTAAACCCAGGTTTCGGAATGAGATTCCAGGTTCTTCTGGCATTTTAAGCTGTAATCAGATTTTTAAAAAAGAAGATTTTACTGAGACCATAATATTCAAAAATGTTAAAAGAAAATGTTAACAGTGTTTATGTGCCATTAGGGAATGCGTAGGTAACATTACTAGTTCATGTCCATTCTACATTAGCTAGGATTTTT
>JAOTQE010139160.1:0-11752 GCA_025631205.1 Nesometra sesokonis | reverse complement strand
CACAACACAGTAAAACCAACTGGCTGAGCTAAGTCTACTTTGATGATTAGGAAAGTGGTTTATTAACCAAGATGTCAAATACTAATTTCCAAGAATCTACCCAATTTTTTTTATTTTTTTTACATAAGCCCCCATACTAGATGCTTTATTTCACATTCTTTCTGAGCTCTATTCTACTAACATACATATGGCAGAAAATTAGTGTTTCTTTAAAGAAGGTTGGTCATTTGCATAATTAATGTTAATGATATGCATAATTGTAATTCAACAATATGATTAATAATATTCTCTGACCATAAAACATGTGTTTGAACACTTTATAAAAATTGAATGACTAGATACAGAAAAATTCAGAAAATTCGTGTTTTTTTTCGTAATAGCGAAAAGCTCATTTGCATAATTAATTTTAATTACATGCATAATTTTAATTCAAAAATGTGATGATAATATTTTTTGCCCATGACAACATGAGTCTGAACATTTTATTTATGAAAATTGAATAACTAAGTACAGAAAAATTCCAAAAATAGTTTTTTCATATAATGTGGTAGCTAATTTGCATATTTATGCAAATTAGGTAGGTTCTGGGATGAAACTCTCATCTCATTTTGGTTGTGTTATTCAGTACTACGTAATGAACCAGAAACAGCAAAAAAAAAACCCCATACTTTTGCAATTTGTTTGACTCAAACTTCTAACTCTGCTCGCCTTTTAATACAGATTTTAATACAGAAATCATACAAGTTGGCTAAAAAGGTGGCCATTTTGAAAATGTAATGAAAAAACTGGAATCCACTTTTTTCTTATTCTGTGATGTTTGTAGATGTGTTTAAAGCAAATTTCCAAGAATCTACCCAAATTTTTTCTTTTTTTACATAAGCCCACAGACTATTTGTTTAGATTTGATTGAACTACTTTGAAGGATCCAATCCAAATGTCCATTGCAGCATCATTTTATTTGTATGCACTATGTAGTGTTTTATAAACAAGACTACAATGCACAGCAATAACATCGCGACAGCTTCATGACTTCTATCAAATATTTAAACAATAATTTTAAACTAAACATGAAGGTTTTACAAAGTAGCAGACATTGGTTTTGCTTCCTGCATACCATCACTTAATAAATGTTATACTGCACTGCCAAAAAAAATTCTCAACATAGTTTATTTCTTCGTATGTGAACAAATTTTACGTCGCAGTGTGGCGAAAATGATATCACATGCATGTGCAAATTTAACTGTTTACCTTTCTACCTTAATTTATTATTGTTTTTTGACTTACAGAATTTGTGTTATCCTTTTCACAAAAAAAGGGAAGCACAACCAGTTTTACAAAATGTTCAGGCATGTTGCTGTTGATAGCTCATTTTTTCCTGATGGGTCAAAGTTTATGTACGTGTATGAGGAAACACAGAGTGGTTTTACACTCAATATGGGTGCTGAATTCAAACAAGATTTTACACTACCGGTAGGCAGTACAATGTTTTTGTTAATGGAAATTTTGTAACAAAAAACCATTTCATTTCTAGGTCTTAATTAAGAGTGCTCTATAAGTAATTCTATGCAATTTTTACAATGGCTCCCAAACTCACATAGATGCCATCTTAAAAATTGCTTTTAGATCTGTATTGTAAATGGTAGAAATGTGTGTAATTTAAATAATATTGTATATGTTATATGTTTGATATAGTATTTTAAATATTTAAACAAGTTTTAAAAATTAAAATTTTATAGGTTGCCATAGTATGGAGGCGAACAAGAAACAAACTTAATTTTGATTGGTTGCCTGGAGGTTGGAACAAAAATGATGATGATGATAACCAGAGACGGCTGGGTGATTACCTGCGAGACTTATCACAATTAAACAGAGATTTAAGCCAAACCAGGCAAATTGAAAGATTGAGAGATGAAAATGAACCGGTAATTCTAATTACAGTACTTCTTTCTAATGTTAATTTTTTAATGAATTGAAAATTTGGGGCAATGTTTTAAAATATTTTTTGATGGTTTCTCATCAATCATAGCATTATGTCTCAAGGTTCATGTGACTATAACTTCAAATTATTCACCCTACCTTTTTTGTAGAAGGTTTTTCATTTCATAAATGTAATTGAATGAAGTAATAAAATCTGACAACTGAAAATGATTGATCAATAATCTGACATTCTTCTATATTCTATTCCCAATATTGTATAACTATAGAAGGTTATTCCTTTTTATAGACATTTTGAAGGCCTACATTATTACAATCCATTTATAAATTATAGTTCAATCCTGTATACTGTACAATAGCAAACTTATATGAGTTTAATACAGTAAATAATGTTTCTTATAGGCTTTGTGAATATTGTCTATATTGTATATTTTATCAAGCATTGCCAATATTTAAAATGCTAAAGAACTGAAAATAAGAAATATATGTTCTATATATAAGTGTTTTATTACAAAAATATTGTTTTGGCTATGTTGTAGTTCTTATAAGCAAACAAGTGTTCTTTATTATATTGTTAAGAGCAGTTATTAAGCTTCAAATTTATATACAGTATAACTTGATAGATTATACTTTACTTAAAGCCCTGAAATATTCTGTGACCAGGAGCATTGGCACCATGGGAATATCATCAGTTGTCACATATTGTGTGTTTTGATACACCATTTTAAATATGTTTAAAATTAAAATAAATAAGTAATATAGTAAATCCTTTAGTAATATTAAATTAATTTTATTTCAACTTGCTATTTTACAGCATTGGTTGATACTTATGGTAAGGTCCATATGGATATCCTGTAAGAGTGCTTTAAGTTCAGCTCTCCAATATGTCTTCAGCAGTCGATGGTCAGTTCAGAAATTTTAGTAGTTCATTTAATAATTAATATAGACGTCTTTGCATGCTTGTAATAATGTTTAATGTCATTATAACTCTGGTCTTATGGGATTTGTAGAAGCATGGCATTGTAGAAGCTATTGAACTATACTACTATATGCACAGTAAGCAAGATTGACTCCATTAAGATTCTAACAGTCTGTAACAGGTATTTATATAATTATTTAAGTTTGATGATTTAAGTGGCATCTTTATAAAAAAGTAAAAGTATTCCCATATTCAATACTGAACGTAGGGGAATGAGCTGTACAATGCTCAGCATTGTGTGGTAGGGTGACCAGTTCCTTTCCACGCTGCCTTTTTAACCTCCCCTGGTATTCAACCAGGTACTCATTCACAGCTGAGTGAACTGAGAGCCGTCCTCACCGGGAATTGAACCCGGTTCATCAGCGTGACAGTCGAGTGTCCTAACCACTTGACTACTATAAGTTAATGTTACATGTCCCTTTATGCCCTTGAGACTGAATCCCACTGCTTCTAATTAATCTCCACTCCCTATTCATTTTCAAAGTGACACCCTGTGTATTGTATATTAATTCAATATCTTATTTTGCAGGGATGAAGTAACATTGGTGGTATGTGTTCTTGTTGCATATATTTTTGCCATGGTGGTTTTAATGACAGGGTATAGGTTAGTTATAATACTAATTTATAATTTCCCTTATTAATAAATTGATTTTAACTCTTTTTGTTTATTTTGCGTCACATCCAAAGGCAAGTTTTCTTGTGAACTACTGTACCTCATGCATTCTAAAACAAATGTCATTATGAGTCTGAGGGAGTGGCACTGTTAAGTCATGGGAAGGAACATAGCCAGGTTAGAGCCAGAGACTTTGGATTGGAAGGCAAGAATGTTATACACCATGCTAAAACACAACACCAAAAATTGTAATTATTGTATTGCATCTGTAAATATTTGAGTTGGTTTATTTGGTTAGATGACTAACACAAACATTTCAAAACTTATCTTAATTGTGTTCCTCTGATGACATGTTTGGGTGAGAATCGGGAAAAGAACCGGTAAAAATATGATACGTATCCATGGGTGGTATGTTCGTTCGTGCAAAACTATGATTTAAAAACACCAAATGACTAGCAAAAGACTAATAAATGATACAGTTGAAGTTGATTCCAATCATTCTTGTTTTCACAAGCCTCACAACAAATCCAAGTAACTTTACTTGTATTATTTTTAATCTGTGCATTACTCTCCATAATCATAAAAAAATACTCCTTACTCAGTCATGTTCAAATCAAGTAAAACATTGGAAAAGTAATTAAAAACAGATTAATTCGTTAAAAAAAGGTTTTCTGCTGTGAATTGTTAGCAGTAAATATCCAGTTAATTGCAGGGTTGGGATATCAGGCTGTTTTGGTGTTAAATCCAGGGGATCTGGAATTAACACCTGTTCAGGCAAATTTGGGAATTTTTTTTACCGTAAAAACATTGTAAAAAAACTAAACAAATTTCACCCAAATGGGCCCTGATGGACTACCATGCACAACATAAAATGCATTATAATAAACATTACAAATTGTTACAAGTATATGGTTGCTTATAAAGAAATTAAATGATTAATGTTATTGTTCTGTTTTGTTATATTAAAATAGTGATTTTGTATGTTATGTTTAAATAGCCGTTAATGTACCAATAATAGTGACATTGATATACAATTTTGTTCTTCATTGCTGTTTCAAGTGAATTAAATTTACCTTAACTGTTTTTTGTTTTTTTTCTGTATAGAAGTAAACCAGCAAATGGGGAACCTCAAATAAATGAGCAACCTAGGTAAGCCTAACAGCATTGTTTTAAATGGAAGTGATAGTAAGTAGTATACCAGTCAAGACTCCATTATTTGTTCATTGCCATTGCTAACATTGTGGAGAGATGAGAGGGTATTGAATGAATTCTACTCCATAGACACAAAATAACTCAAAAGAAATTTGATAAAATAGTGCACATTGTCCACACTCAAGCTTCATCAAACAGAGTCACTGTTTATTCAAATACTACCAATTTAATTTATCATTATTTTATTTCTTGTATTTTGTAGAAGACAACACATTAGTGTATATTCATTGAATCCAGAAAGTAATGAGACATTGATTCTTAGAGCGCCTCCAGGGAAGATGACATTACTGATCCTTGTACATCAATCAAATAGGAAGGAGCTATTTACTGAGGCTCAGAATGCCATTAGATATCAAATTGAAAGGTATGTTGATTAATTATAAGCAGTACAGCATTATGTAATGGCACCATGTGCTATTGCTAACAACTAACAAGAATGCTTTCAAACTGACACAGTTGTTTAATAATAGATCTTTATTTCTATCAATTGATATTGTTATGTTAACTTAAATTTTGTAATCTTGAATATTTTTGGATATATTTTATAAAAATTGAGACTTTGTAGAATATACTCCAGTAATCATTTGGTGCATTGTACTTTTTGTGTAGCCAAAACGTTGGCAGCCATTTATAAAATGGCTACCATTACCAAAAATGATCTATAAGTGTAGTTTTTTTTATTTTAAGAAAAATAATGAAACTATTGATTTTAAATTCACATTTATTTATATGATGTTATATTTTAATGTTGAGATGTGTGCTTTGCTGCATATTAACATATTTAATTACCTTTGTATAAAGAAGGTCATAAAAAAGTCATATTTTCATCCTCGACAAATTTGTTTTCTGGCAATAATTGAATTCTTGGCCACCTAATAGAAATGTTTTTCATTACAGGTAATATAAACAATAGTAATCTGAACATTTTAGAACCAAATTAAGTCACTAATATAAATATAATTCAACTTATGGATCGTTTTTTTAGAATGGCAGCCATTTTTAAAAAGGCTACGAACATGAAAATATGTACCAAATTACTTTTGGCTTCCTGTGGTCTATTCTAAAACATAATCTATGTTGCCAAAAGTAGCAATTTTTTTAGTGTCATGGTAGGGATTTTCCCTATGTTAAAAGTTATGCCTGGACCATAACATTAGCCAAATTATAAATTCCTTAACCAAATTAAAAAAGAAACAATAAAAGCAATAAAAATTGTCAAATTATCTGGTAGACAAATATAACATGTAAAAGTTGCTATATATTATGTTTATACTCATTATTCCTTATGAGTTGTAGTTAAACAACCCTCATAATTAGTGTTAATATGTCGAGGCATCTGCCAGCCCTTTTTGACACTTACAAGCTTGGCCTACCACCACAGCAATTTTTTTAAGAATTAGCAAAATTTTCACATTGTATGAAACAAAACTTTGAGAATTTAAGTGCGAAAAAAATATGATCTTACAATGCGTGTTTAGAAAGTTATGGCCAAACATGTGTAGGGTATAATAAATTTGAGCTACACAAAAAGTAAAAAATTAACGACCTCATGAGACTTTCTATATTTTTTTATTATCTAATTTTTTAGTTAATTAAAACAATAATTATTGCAACTTCAAATAGTAAAATTTGTTTATATAAAATTATTATTCACAATAAAATATCCAACAAATTTAGATTGTGAATAAATGTTTTTATTTTATTAAAAAGTATAATTTTATAGACGTGATCAATTGGCACGTGCAGCCATTTCTGTATTGTCGATCGATTCATGGCGTTCAAATTTCTTCTACTCAAGTTATAAAACTAAACTGGCTTTCATGATTCCCTGTTGCCTGCCAGTGGTTGATTTTTTATATGTGTGGTGACCTAGCTGCAAAATGGACACACTTTTTAGGATCATCATTTTGCCAATTTAACGAAAGGAGTCATTTTCATTTTAGCCACAACAATTTCAGTCATCTTTGGCGACTAGGCAAATGGCTAGTGTATGCCTAGAGCATAGATGATGCAATTTTTATGAAATATTAAAAAAGTAATAAAAAAAAAGTTGGAATATTTTACTGACAATGAGAAAGTTTTAAAATGTCTCATTCAATGAGCCTAAATGATTATGACATTACTCAAGCCAGAAGTGGTGTTCATTAACAAAAGAATGCTACAGGATGAAATCGTCAATGGGCCTAATGATTCTGGCATTATTTAATCCAGATGCAGTGAAATGCTACAAGATGAAGTGAAATCAGCAATGTTCCTGCTCTACTACTAAAGACATTTCCTGAAAGATAACTACATTTTGTATAAAAATAATGAGTGTATATATTTAGGATGTCAACATCTTTTTTTCTGAAATAGAATTTATTCCTTGAACTAAATTAAATTAATATATAAACAATTACTAATACATCACAAAATGTAATTTTCAGAATGCAAGGTTGGCAGTTCACCTTCCTGCAAGTTGATGAGTATAGTTCTTGGTATGAGCAACTAACTAATCTGAAACCAAACTCACTGGATATTAACAAGGTTGTTGGAAACATACTTGCCATTAATGGACACAGAAAATACTACTGTTTATACAATGCACGATTACAATTTTCCACGTACCGTGCTGCTCATAAAAACTCACAGATAACCTCTGAGTTTGTTGGTTTCGATGATTCAGATAGTGATTCAGATGATGAAGGCAAGATTCCAAAAAATTTATATGCTCCTTTATCCATGTGGATTGACAGAGTTTATGATGGATCAACTCCAAGGATAAGGGTAAACAATTGGCCCACCTTTGACACATGATGAAAAATGTAAGGGAGAGATATTTACCGTGCAATCAAAACATTCTTCCTGATATATCAAGTAAAGATATTTCTGATTTTATATCATATTCTTGGTTTAATATTTATTTAAAAATTATACAGTCAACTCTCCCAACACGGACTCTCCACAAACCGGAATTCACGAAAAACCAGACCTTTTTAAAAGTCCCAAATTTTTTCTATTCTATTATCTTAATTCTAAATTCAGAAAAACCGGACTTTCCAGAAAACCGGAAAATAATTGCCGGCCCGAGGGTGTCCGGTATTGGGAGAGTTGACTGTATTATTAGGGATCATGTCAGCATATTCTACTGTAGTTACTGCACTAATCTGTCGCTATTAAGTGTACTGCAGTAATTCAGTGCCATGTTTTCCTTGGTGACTGTATTAGTAAGTTACAAAAAAAAATAGAAATTTAGTTTTTACATTAAAAAAAAAGGTTAAATGAGAACTTACCATTTTGAAGTTTGATTATTTTAAGGTGAGTTAAGATGTAAACAGAGATCCTGATGCACATGTGCAGATCATTGTAAACCAGACATATTTTACAGCGATAAGACTAAAAAGTACCAGACATATTTTACAGCGATAAGACTAAAAAGCAAAGTTCTTTTTGCTTTCCAAAACCTGAGTAGGCGTGGATTACGGTTTTGATTTTGACCAGCAAAAAATGAAAAAATGGTGTTTTGGCCACTTTGCATGTTTTGCACCTTTTTAATGTTACACCCAGGCCAATTCCACTCCTAGATTTTGTAGCCGGACGTCCAGATGGATGTATCAGACAAATGTACTACCTACTGGCCACTAGAAATATTTTTGTGATCTGGAGGCGGGTGAGCTGCACCCCTGATGATGCCCATGGAATGTTCTTTCATTACTATATCCAGCAGTTGATAATTATCTGCAATTGGTATCTGATATTGATGCTTGTGTTAAGTGTGCATTGTAAACATTTCTATCAACACCTGATTTCTCTAGGACAGTGCCTATTTTGTCCTTTGTGACAGCACCATATGGTTTTCTATAACTGATAAAAAACTGTTTAGTGTCACTTCTCAGTGACTGTACAAAGTCAAAACAAAACATCCAACTGTATTATCAATTCTAAGTAGCTGTTGGTTCTGAAACATTTGTGCTATCAATGCAACAAGCATACATAACTTACACAGTACAATATGTTAAATTCTGGAATTTCAAATCGACTACAGAGGGTAAATTTCTTAATACAAACCAATCTTAACATCTCGCACCTGTCTTTTTTTGGGAGTTGGTGATTTAATATACTGGTAAACCACCTAGGTTCCAAACTCAGTCCTCTTGGCAGCACCAAAAATTTGTAAATTTGACCTCTCCAAACAAATTGAACAATATTTGACTGGATTCTACAATAGACCCTGTGTAATATGCAACTTTTATGTCAATAATGGCCATGTAATCACCTGCTAAAAGTAAAGTTAAGGGCATTTGAACAGGTGTTCATTTTGAACTTTGTGTATGTGACAAATTTGTTTAGTGTTAAGATCTAAGATCATTCTAATGTCTTCTTTTTAAAGCAAACACCTTGACAAAAATCAATTTGCTGATAATTATATTCCAGGTTATGCAATGACTCCTTTGGTTATTAATTTTACTTTTTTTGCCATCAATTGCTGTTTGTTCAGCTGTATTGAGTTTATTGTGCTTAGGCATGCTATTCATTTATCTAGTTTGATTTTATTGCATTTTATGGCATTAAGAATACTGTATATCAATCAGAAGTGTAACTCTCCCACGATTCAATATGTCTCCCACCAATTTTTACATTGCAAATTGCAAATTTCCTGTAATTGGTACTCTAGCATTATCAACTATTTGCCCTATGCTGGGTCTACTGTGTATTTTGTGATGTTTGCCTGTTGGTGCAGTTGTTTTTGTAGTGGTTTTGGTGAAAGCATTGGTGTACTACTCATTCTACCATTTCCTTTGATGAGAGTTCCTTAAAAATACAAGAATTAACTTTTCTGCTTGTAGGTGATGAAAAGTAAGGGTATGGTCTGCCTCAGATGTTTAAACCATTGTTTTGGTTTGAACAAACCCACTGAGGCTTTGTTTTGCTAATCTAACAATGTTTCCAATGTCCCCGAATAGGTACACTGTGGATTTCATTGCTGGTTGAAAATTTGAGTTAGCCTGTGAATTTTGGGATTATCAAATGCTCCCCATTTTTTGGGCATTGATACTGCTATCATACAACTCTCCAAGGTGTTGTTCTCTATTCCCGTGTGCAGCAAGTAATTCATGCTTAGTGCCAAGGTGTCATCAATTGGAGTGCCAGTATCTCATGTTGAAAATCCCATCAAAGCTTCTGTTGATTGATAATCTTTACAGTGTCATCTGATCTGACATCAGGCCTAGTAATCTTCAAGCTTAACTGAAGTGATATTGGGAGTTCCTCCAGTATCATGTTCTGCATACCTCTTATTGGTAGGCTCATCTGACATTTTATGTCTACTAAAAAATTGCAATTTTATCATCACATAGCATATTGAATATGATCTGTGCATGTGTATCGGGATCTGTTTACACTGAACGATTATAAAATAAAATGCGGACTGGTCTTCCTTACCAGTAACTGTTTTCAAAAAATTGATTTACAGCAATTAAGACTATAAGAACAATTCTGTGAAGATGAAATATTTGTGCAGTAATTTGGTGCTTTAATGTTAGTAGATTTATAAATGATAAGGTTTTTACGGTGCAACATTAAAAAAACAATATGAAAAAGCAGTATTTAGGTAGGAGTACTGTAATATAGTACATTAATGTAAGAGGAGGTTGGTGCAGAAGATGTAAAAATCATGTTGATTGATTGTATAGGTCATCAGTTTAGTTAATTTAATTTAGCTTTCCAACAAAGCCTTAGTGTATTATAAACCAATGCCTGGCATGTGCTACGTGGTGTAAGGGGCAAGGTTAATTTTCTCTCCAACTGAAACCCCTCCCCCTCTTTTGGCTTTGAAAAAAGTATTTAAATAGGAAAATTGTTCGGACATGAGCCTGTGAAGGGAAATATGGAGAATAGCCTTTTTTTGTTTGTCTTATTGAAGCGCTTAGAGGCCTTGACAATAAGTGCTATATAAATGTCACATATTATCATCATCATCATCATCTAGGCTACATCGGACTAATATAGTGAAAATAATTTTCTTTTTATTTTTGCTTGTCGGATTAAAAACCGGGGACACACTCACTCCATCGAGGATTTATATTCCCTACCTCTTGAAAAAATTTCTGGATCAGTCACACAAACTTGGAAGGAAAAATCTTTGGTGCTGCCTTCCCATTTTATTAATAATAAGAATGTATATTTTCATAGCACCTTAGCCACACTATGTGCTTGTGGCACTATCCCATGACAAAGAAACAGTAAATAAAAGAGTAGAGGATAGGTTAGATATGTCAGTAATTGTGTAGGCCAAAATAAAAAACCTACACCTTTGATGTTATGCTAAAGTAAACAAACAAAGACATTTAGATAAAGTAATATCAAACTATTATCATTATTAAAGATGATTGTCATTTGTAAATGACTAAAAAAAATCTAAATTAATTTCGCAATAAATTTTCTCTGAATGAAATAATACTGTTAAATGTATTTTTCTTTTTTAACTGATGAATGATAAATGTAGGCAGGCTTTTGAGTTTTCATACATAATTAGCAGTGCAACATGTTTAAATAGTCTTAAGTTTTTGTGTTTAAGTGTTTTGTTCTAAGTATGCAAATTATTTTCTTCTTTTTTCATGTGACAATACATCTTCAATAATGATATACAGTATGTATGTAGTTTTTAACATTTTTTGTGCAATGACAAATCAACAAATATGTAATTAATTACTTTAAGATGAATGATTGATTTTCTATAGAAATACACCATATATGGTCTGATAGTGGTACAGTAGAACCTCAGTTTTACAAACTGTAATCCTAGAGAATTTAAAGTATACAAAATCTATAAATATTGGTTAATAGGAACACATTTAACACCATATCCAATTAAAATTTGTTTAAAGCTTAAGAGGCCCTTTCCATAAAAATCGACCCAAGGGGTGGCAGACCTTAAAAAATGAATTTTGTTCATATTTTGCATATGGCAAGCCCTTTGGTCAAGATAACTAGATATGACAAAAATTTCGCTCAACGACCTTGGTTACCATGGC
>JAOTQE010139138.1:0-11752 GCA_025631205.1 Nesometra sesokonis | reverse complement strand
GAGGCTGTAAGTTTACGATGTACGCATGTGTCGTGAGAAACGTTATAAAGGTACACTGTTTTTGATGAGTATACTCGTCACTGGCGCACAGAGCAACATGCAGTTGGCAAGTATACTCGTCGCTGGCAGTCAACGTGTTAAAGTAACATTATATAACAATACACCCAATTATAGGTCAATATAAGCTGTATTGTAAACTTTAAATTCCTAGGATGTACAGAGCATCACGTTTGAAAATTCTAGGAGAGCCGTGATTTGCTCTCCTAGGATTACTCTCCTTGCAAAAATTTAAAATCACTCTCCTCGGAAACTCGAGATGATTTATTAAAAATTTACTTAAATGTACACTATAAACAGCAACATACTCACGGCAAAGTTGTTAAATAAAACTTAAATATCTCAATTGGTTTCCTAATGAAATAAATCTACAATGGGAAATCCCCTTTTAGGCAGTAAAAGTAAGCAAATGACTTTTATAGTACTAAGTGCTTTATTGCTTTGTATAGCCACCCAGCTGACATTTGAGTAGAGGTTAGATACAGCAGAAGATGGTTTACTGACAAATATTATTACATTTACCACATATCTCTTTTGGAAAAAACAAAATGATTATTTTCACAAAATAAACCTATTTTTAGACATCTTAGCTTGGCCCCAGGCTAGACCTGTATCGAGCCTTAGCTCGAGACCTCGACCTACACTTAGGGTGCACGAACATAAAGGGATCTATAGTATATTAATTATTAATGACATTAAAGAACTTGAACTTACATTACACAATTCTTCAAATGAGTGTTCCTCAGAAAGAAAGGTTTGAACTCTTTCCATTGCTTCTCCATTACACAGGAAGTTGAACTTCGAAACTAGATGGAATAAAACAAAAATACAGTAAGATAGAATCAAAAGAGAAAAAAAAAGATGATTCAAACAATATATTAATAGACAAGCAAAACTGTTACAGATATATCATTTGTTGTCCAAAAATCACAATAGTTTTGGGTCGCTGCTTATGGAAGGTAAATTATCATACAAAACAAAAAAAAATCAAAATTTTAAGTCAAGAAGTGTCCATGGCCACTTAAGGAAGATAACAAATGCATTGATTAGATAAGAAACAGAAACAGGCTTTTGGATGAGTGGCTGTTATGGAAGGTGTCAACTTGATGCATGTTCACATCAGGGAGGGTCAACCATTCTAGGTTCCCTGTAATGTTTGAATATTGAAATCTAGAATCTGAGGTATAATCCGGATCAGTGCCAAGCCTATGGACGGCCGAGTTATGGATTGTCATGACATTGTATGAAATTTAGATACTGAGATAGACAGACAGACAGATGAGGCCCATTGCAATACCCTACCCTGATGGGTATCAGTATTCTTCTCAGTACCACAGGCAAGCATAATGGTAAACATCTAAGTTAATCATAACTGAGACTGACATGGATACTCAAAATAATTAAGAGATATGAGCATTTAAACATTTCAAGTGTGGGAATATAGTTTTGAAAAAAATTCAAATAAAACAATCCAAAAATGAACAATTAAAAGACAATAAATCTCAGAAATTCTGCATAAAGGACACTCACCTGCATTAAATCGTCCTAAAAGGTATATCATAACGGAATACAAGTACCATAGTATTCATAATTGATTAAAACTGAATTTCTCAATAATTTGACTTTAGACATATTTTGGTGATTATCTCAATCTGATCTCACCTATGATGTGACTCATTTTGTGTTGAGACCTCACATTTAAATGTCCTAAATAGTGTTCCGAGACTATAAAATAATCTACTAAGTATCATACATGATGTTTCATTACCATGGCCAGTTATAAGGCATCAAATGTGAAGTTTCAAGCATCATGGAAGGTTTTAAACATTATGACCAACTGTCAAGCATCATGGAAATCCTTTGAAAAAATTAACTCTATAATAATAATAATAAAACACTTGTAATGCGCCAATTCCAAAATTAATGATCAAAGGCGCAGATTGTATAGCCACAGCAACTACAATAGAAAAAAAAAAGATGATAGGAGAGAGTAGTTATATGGATTGAAACAAATAAGTTAATGGTAGTGACAAGGTAGATGTAGGTAGTTAACCCTATTAACCCTATAAAAACTACCATACACCAGACTTGCTACCTATCTACCACATTATTATCATCCCATTATTACCAAATAACACAAGGTCAGCTCCCCTCTCAAAGGAGGCTACCAAGGAAATATGGTCAGCAATGCCCTACAAGTACGTAAGAAATACAGTCATTGATAGACCTTCAGACTAATTAGAACTATGGATATGGATACCACTTACGGTATCCAAAGAATGAACAAATATACTACCTAGTTACTAGGAAGTTCTCTGTGATGATAGGTAGATCCTTCTAGTAATTTAACATGGTAGATCCACCTTCTTGGAGGGTGTTATTTTTTTCAAAGGGAAAAGTCCCAAGCATCATGGTACCATGATGCCCGAAGAGCCTGGGAAGAACACTGGGTATGGTAATAGAAAATCAGAAATCCTGGATATTTTGTAAGCCAGAGTTCGTTCGTAACTGTTTTGGGGTAATATATGGGCATCTAAAAGTGCAATTATATGAACAACAATGCTTTGATTATTACAAATGAAAAGGTGTTCATTATTATGTTTGGTACAATTACTGACAAAAGAACCTTTAAAATACCATTTAGTATCCAAATAAATGAAAAATACTACAAATATATATTTTTTTATTGCTAATTTATCAAAAATATAATCATGAAAAATTCAAATTCCTGGAGGAGGGTATTTTCTGGAGTCTGGGATGATCCAAAATTCCAAAAAACTCCAAGCTAATACTGGAGACTTTAGAGCCTTACAATAGTAAAATCTTACCGTAAAAGTCTAATTTCTCTGTTGGACCTTCAAAATTTGTCTTGCATGCTTCTTTCAGTGTTCTCTTTGCCCATGTAATCACATGTTCAGCTATTGTTATATCGATGTTTGACAGTTCATTAGTCCCAGACAACCAAGACTGCACTGTTGGGACGTTCTGCATAGTCTTTGTTAGTTGTTCGATGACAAATAGCAGGCATTCCTCCAAGTCGGAGTAATAGGGGTAGAATTCCATCTTATCGCTGTCAAATGTTAGCTCTATTTTGAAAGTTGGTAAATGAAGCTTGTTGGAGGGATCAAATAGATGTACCCAGGCTTCAATTGATCGAACTATCAGGTCTTTCAGCTGAAAAAAAAATGTGATACAGGTAATTGGTCTCGACAACTCAACTTGGACAGCCCCACATGATCCACAATCTTGCAAGTGTAGCTGAATATTTTTACCATTACAATATAAACAATCATGATTGGTCCTCAAATAGTCAAACAGTCATCTCATTGTAGGAATATTAAACATGCTTAATATTCGGCCGAAAACTTCCCGCGATGGGTCAAAAGCATCTTGTTGAATCTTAAGTTAACTCAACAGACGCAACTGGACAAAATGTCGTGTTGAGACTCATCGTACGATGCTGAACTTAGCTTTTGTTAGTGTTTATAAATTCTGATCATTATTATTAATTTAAGTTAATTACAATAAAACAATTTTTTTTATATTTACCTGATTAGAAATTAGAGTTGAGACACTTGAATAAAATGACTCAAGCTGGTCTGGTTTTATATCTACAAAGTCATTCTTATTTACAAACACATTCAAAACATCTGGCCACCAGCTGTGCATTAATTTCTCCTCCATTTTCTCACATTCCAGTATTACATCGTTCTTCAGGTGCTCGATCTCAATGGGGCCTTGTGCTCTAACGCCTGACAGGTCCACAAGAAGGAGCTTGCCTAAGGAGGCCTGGCAGATCAGGAGAACATGCTGCATGGATGGATGTGTGATATGCAGGCATGCTTTGATTTGTTCTACTGCTTCTACATAATCATCATGCCATGGACTTGAATAGTCAAGATCACTGCAAAGAAACAAATATAATTTGATAAAGGGTGGACATGAGTTAAGCTGCTAGCTAGGTCTAACTAAAATGACAAAGAAGGATGAAAAAAGGGTATAAAAGCTGAAAGCAACAGACAACACATCGTAAGTGCACTCTTAAACATGTCTGTAGTTTAGTTTAATTTCAAAGTTGAGGAGCCGTAACTGAATAATACCTATAAGCCTAATTGAAGGCCTCAAATCTTAACAAAGGGGAAGCTAGTGGGAGTAATAATAATACTTATTATAATATGTAACATTTATATAGTGCTTATTGTCAAGGCTTCTAAACTAAGTGCTTCACAATTATTACCCCTATTTATTGGAACAAACACCTATGGAATACAATCCATTCTATAATGTTGCAGCTGTACATGAGAGCGGATGGCCTTTGAACATCCCAGGTACGCACTTATACAACTGAGTGGAGACAAGCAATGTAAATAAAGTGTCTTGTCTAGGAACACAAACAACCGACCAGAGAGAGCCTCAAACCACCAACCTTGTGATTGGAAGTCTGCACCAACTGCATACATCACCTCTGAATAGAGCTAAACTAAGATTGAAGTAATAAACCTTCCCTTTTCCATGTGAAGCTTACAGCATACTTACACAGGTTCACTGGGTGGTGGACCACTTGTTACTCCTTCTAGGCCTTTAACTTCTGGCTTCACAAGCACATATTGCACTAAAATAACAAACACATAATATTATCAATACATAAAGCACTTTTACAGTTTTAAATATATCTTTCTTGCCAAAACAATATGGCCTGTGTTAGTCATTTCATAATAAATGGTAAATATAAAGAAGATTTTTATCAGTGCTGCCGTCGCCACTGCCGTCTACATCATCATCAAATGCAATTGGGGCAAGGCATGGCAAAAACCACCAAGTTGTCGCAAAGGAAGTTATTGAGAAATAAGCAAATAAACAACAGAAAACAAACAAATACAAAGGACATTTTTGAATATTTTGTTCCATAACTTTGGTTAAAGGACCCCTCATTTTAAAGCTTACAACAAGCGTAAATGACTTCTGTATTAGCTAAATTTTTTAATTTTGCAACAACTGAGTGGTTTTGCCATGACATGCCTCAATTGTTGTCATTGACATCATCATTACCTTCAATATACAGTATTTATCCTCCTCATGGTTGTCAACTCAGCTTTTTTAATATATGGCAGATAAAGTCAAAGGACGCATAAGTCAAAAAATTCAAAATAAAGTTATTTACAGATTATGAAACTACACATCATTATCTTTAACATGAAAAAATTAGTTTCATGCGAAGCCTTCTTTGCGAAGTTATAAACAACCAAAGTTTGAACATTTGAAATGTAAGTTTTGAGAGAAATGCATTTGAAAATTTCTTTTCAGTTGTTCTTGGATGGAACTCAAACCCATGTCCCCTGATCTCAAGTGGTCTGTAAAATGTTTAAACAATATTTTGAGGCTTCTGGCTTGATTTAGGTATTGTGAAAAGGCTTAAATAAGCCTTCATGCTGGTGGATGATTTTGTGTGTAAGTGAGATTCAATCCAACTTATTCCTGAACTTACCCATTGCCTTTTTCATACTGTTAGCATGGTCTTTCTTAACCTCTTCAAACAGTTCCTCTATGTATTCTTGTATTTCTTTACCAACCTTTAGGTTCTCTGGTATTAGGTTTAAGATGGACTCAAACCAGTGGGGTTCCATTGGAACTATTGGGCTGCTTTCAACACATTCTTTGAGGAATAGGTAGTTTTGCTGTGAAAAAAATATGCAAAGTTATGTTAATAACCACATGTAATACGATCAATAAGAAGGGTGGATGCAGACTTTTGGAAAAAGGGGGAAACCAAAGCCGATCCGTTCCCCCCCACTCCCCCCCCCCCCAAGTGTTTTGAAATAACTGATTTTATGCTAAAATAGGATTCATGAACATAGCTCTATAACAATGTATAAGGCAGGTAGTAACTAGCTAAAGAGTACAGTATATTCAGAGGCTATGTGAGTGGGTGGCTGGCTGGATGCATAACAACAACTGGCAGTATGGAAGACCTTGAGGATGGGTGGTACCATCCACATCTCATAGCATACAGAAATTACATCCATACACATACATCTAACAGATAAGCAAAGACAAATACATTGTGAACAGAATGATTTTGTCTAGAAATCTGGTAAAAATAGCCAAGTGAACTATAAATATAAAGACAGACATTGACCAATGTTGTCATTTGCAAATTACTGTATTTAAGTATAGTGAAAAACAAAATAAATAATAACAATATGAATAATAATGTATTTCTACAAATCTGGGTACATAGAATATGACAAGTTGTGAATGGCACACAGCAACAAATAATAATTGTGACAATTCAGGTTGTTTAATCAGTTCTGGTAAATAAAAGGGTAACGGTTTTAGGCAAAAATAAAAAACAGTAAATTCAGGCCTAGTTCCACTCTTAATTGTTACTATTATTAAATCACAGCTAAGAGTTTACAGTAATTCATTGAATACTGCTGTACTTATGAATTATTTAGAATTTTAAATTGGCACTTATTAAATATTATTGGTATGGAGTAGTACTTTGGTAAGCATAGATCATTATAAGTAAAAGTTTATAAAGATTTCTTATGACTTCTTTGTGTTCATTTGAAAATGGAGAAAAATATTTTCTTTTCTCCATGATTTGAACAATATTTAGTGCATTTAAATACTTGATTTTATTTTTGTTTTTTTTTTAATTTAATTATGAAGTCTTGTAAGCTCCACAGTATTCCAAGAGTGGAACTTATAAAACAAAAGCATGTTAGGTGTGATGCTTATTTGAAGGTGGGATTTATTTCAAGAATATAAGGTACTGATATTTATTACTGTACTTTATATCAAAAGCAGAAGATATTGAAAACATAACACCCAAAAGAAAAACAAAGAATAAATGATTGTGTGCAAAAGGTGCAAACAACAAGCAGCTCACAGTGAAGGTGCAGTAAAACGGTATATCACATACCAATTAGTCAATCAAAAAATCAGTGAAGAAGCATTATGACAAGTGAATAGGATTTGGAACACATAATGCCAGATACTACCAATGTACTGATAATATTTCTGGGCTAGGAGCACATTGATAAGTCAATGCTGTTTTAGATAGTCAACTATTCAAAATCTATATTCCAAGCAATGAGATACATACCATCGTGTCAGAATTCAATATTCATCATTCCTGATGATGGCATAATTCGGTGCAGGTCAACTCGTACCCAAACAAACTCGTACCTATGCTAACTCGTACCCAAATGGATAACTCGTACCCACAGTTAAAAACTGCATTGCTGCTCCTAATTTAAACTACAACTTATTTATTCCTATTTTATATGAAATTTATAGTCTAATATTAAAATATGTATTATTTTGTTAATTTTCATTAAAAAATCAAACTCTTGGGAGACATACTAGTGATTTTGCAGCAGGTACGAGTTATCCAAGATTTGGATACGAGTTGGTGGGTACGAGTTGGCATGGGTACGTACGAGTTGTCCTGTATCCACATAATTTAAGTAAAAATACGGAATCCTGACACGATGGCATGTATTTCATTGCTTGGAGTATGTATTATATATACATTCTTACTTGAAAGTTGATTAGTGGACCTTTCGGATGTCTACTCATAATCATAAGATCTCAATATTTTAAAGAAATATCCATCAGAGAAAAAAGATTATTAGACATCATTGGAGCTATTGAGCTTAATGAACTTGTTAATTTGACGTAACTTTGAACCAATAAATTGTATGGATCTTTACCATAAAGCCGGACACCCACTGTGTCGTACAACGGTCGCATGACTAAACCGTCGCTCCCTCTGTGTGTGGTTTCCAGACACGATGACAGTCTTTTCTACTCGTTGACTAATGTTTTATTTAGTGATTCAACAGGAAAATCATTAAAAAACAGTTGGCCGATGAGTAAAAGACGTCATCACAAAACCATACACAAAGGGAGCAACGATTTGTCGTGCGACCTTTGTACGACCGTCGCACGATGCAGTGAGTACCCGGCTTAAGACCGTTATAAACTATATATTGCGAATAAATTATTCTCTGTGTGATAGTAATGGAAACAGTACATTGGCTGTATCTGTCACTATTCTAAATTTTTCTTCTTTAACTCTAAATGTACAGCTTGAGATACACAGGGACAAGGCAGTAACACATCAAACTATATACAGTACACTCCACTGGTAGTCGCAATTACTTACCCGGGCCATTCTATCCTTCCCCATCATCTGTAAGCACATGGTTTAATACAAGGTTTACACATAAAAATAATTAAGCAAAATAATTTAAAACATACACACAGTCATTTTACAATGTATTTGTTTGTGATGAATTAAAGTAAATGTCATTAATTACCATAGAACAATTGTTTAAAGTTCTTAAAAAAATGGTTAACCTTAATATTTATAGAAATTATAGAATACTGTAAATGATAGGCAAGTACAAATAAGTAGAACAGAAAAAGTCAACCAATTGTAAAACAAAAATGTTCTGTTTATTTAAATTAGTAGAATTGAACATTGTTCAGATACTATATCTAAAATTTACCCAGCATAAAATGATTGAAAGAATTCGAGCAACACTGAAGTAGAGTAAGGGGGCCATGTCAAAACTATCCTGATGCAGTTACTGCAGTAATTCCAGTAGCAGAATTACTGAAAATAACATGTTTCTTGCATTTCAATACAGCCACCAAAAGTACATAATATAATTGGAATACTCCAGAAACTGCAGTAGACTTAACAGCAATAAATTACATAATATAATTGGATTACTACAGTAACTGCAGTAGAATAATCGATTTTGACATGGTTCTTGTAATGCTAATGTTATGACAAACTGTTACAAACTGAAAGAAATGCATCCTCAAATTATTCACCAAAAAAACATTAATCTTGCTTCGATCATTTTATAAAAATTGCTTAGAATGTATTTGTTGTAAACCACCAGTCAGAAAGAAAGAGGAAAATACTTTGCTTCATATAAAATAAAATATTATTTTGAATTTAGATTAGCTTAAAATAAAAGATTAAATATTGAGGAGTCCCAAATGTTAACAATATAATGCGTAATAGCCTTTTAACTATGCTCCCGTTGACCCCTTCTAATCCCTTTTTCGCACAAAGTCAAATGATTCAACTTTTACTCACGGAAATTGGGTAAGAAGGATGCTCAGGCAACTTGGGTGCTTTTCGATTAATTTCTTCGATTTCTTCATATGCTTTTGCCGCATTAGAGTACAGTACGTTTGTTAATATATTCTGCATCTCCCTCGATCTTCGGTGTGTCATTAACTTGCTCTTACTGTAGTCTTTGGTGCTACTGGACAGCATACTAGCTGGCGTGTTAATAGGCGGCAGCCTGGGTATCTTTGCCGATGGCCCTCCATTCCGTGATGATGTTGCTGCTGACCTTGTATTCTTAGCTTTTGATGACATTGTCTGTTTATTATAAAAAGAAAAAAAAACACAAAATTCAAGGTTGTACCTAGCTTTATTTCTTTGTAGTTTAAAATAAATTTCAAGCCTAGATATGACTAAAAATTATTAATATAATAATTGTGATGACTAATAATGGTGCATAATTTCTTTTTTTTTAACTTTCTCGGGCATGGCAAAACTAGGTTTGCCACTACTAATTTATTTTTTAGGATATTTTTTGGCATGCATTCATTAACTCAAAATCTATGCTTTGAATCTGATGGAAATGTCAGAAACTTTTTTGTAGAGTTTTGTGCAGAATTTAATAAGGAAATAGGGACTTGTGTAGCGCAGTGGGTGTTTGCACCCAATAATGTTGTTAAAAATCTTTGACGCGGTAAAAAGAAAAACCAATTTTTACACCATCAAACTTTTCGTTGTGAGCGAAAGTGATAATCTAAATACTATATTTTTTCTGGGCCCGACTGTAAATGTACCCTTACTCTTCACTAAACTATAGTAAACACTGATTTATCATACTGAAAGCTCAAGACCTAATTTTATTTTTAAAAGCTGAAAGACATTTGGATATATTTCAAAATTGCTGAAGCCCTACACTGGACTAATGGCTTAACGCCTCTTCTGAAAGATGGTGTGCTACAGCAAAGTATTACTAATTTGTTTGTATTTCAATCCCGGGCCAGGCAAGGTACAAGGAGATTTGGTAGAATTTGATTCAATCAAAGACCAGCAAAAATCAATCAAGTGTAGTGCATGGCGCCGGAGGGTGACTGACCTTGTATTGCATCTCCCATATGTATAGGTCAGTCACCCCCGTATTTTCCCAACACACATCTACATAGTGTGGGCGTACCCTGGAGCTGCACTGCGCATGCCGCTGCACGCGCAGGTCGTGTGCAGATCCAGTGTACGCAAAGAAAAAGTTGGAGCTCACCACTAAAAGCGTAAAGATAAACTGTGTACTTCTATCAATTATATTGCCGATTAGCTGCACTTGGATCGTCATCCAAGACTTGAGGTAGGTATGGGCATTCCTGATAGGGTTAACAATATCCACAACGTGTAGTAAGTTGATAAAAACACTACACAAGGTTCTGTACAGCACAATGATTACCACCAGTTTAACCAACTGAGCTAGGCCTACCCTACTAGGCCTAGGACCTAGGTAGTCACTTTTTATTTACATATTTTTTTACACAACTTTTTTCAACTTTTAATTTTCTTTTTAAGTTTTTATTTTTATATTGCAATGCTATTTTCATCAATAATTATTTAGACTCTGCACATAGATAGGGCATATAATCAAGCAACTTAGCTATTCTTTTACTCATAGCTAGGCCCAGCCAGACCTATAGCATATAAATAAACAAATAATCGTGACAAGGGCATCTAGCCTAACCTAGGCCTAGGAGTGAGAAATCAATGCGAATGATTTCCTCGACCGTCACCATCCATCTTCTCCGCCACGAGCATCGGGCTAGGCCCTAAGCCCAGCCTAATTATATTTAGAATAACTTACCTTTATAAACGTATCAATCAAAAGCAAAGGTAGAAATGTTTTATTGACTTATTGATTTAACATTTTAACAACATTACATGTAATAAATTTCTTAAACTAGGGTACTAATCTTCAAATCAAAGCATCAACTTGTGTGCTTTTTATCGTTGCTTGTTGTTATGGCAATATTTATACGGAAATTTAAAGACTGATGGGATAGTCCACTGACCTGGCGAAAATGTTATGACGTTTGATTGGTTGAGTGTGACCCAATAGACGGATGCCTAGCAACTGACGTCACAAAACATCACATTATTGATGGAGGAAAAGAGTGTTACAAGAGTTTTCTTACATTATTAACTCGATTACACATTGTTTAATGCCATGTTTTTGTATTATTATGTTTTAAATTAACAATTTAAAATTTAAAGGTAGGTAGTCTTTATAATAATTGCGTAAATAAGCCTAGGCTAGTTGATAAATTTGTGTTGAAACGTAATGAAACCTCCTGCGGACTAGCCTTTTCTAGCCGAGGCCTAGGCCTAGCTAGGCCTAGGCCTAGTCTGCAGCCTAGCCCTAGGCCTACGTCGTCGTTTGTAGGCTATATAGGGTATCCAGCCCAGCTTGATTGGTCGCAAAAAGTAAGCCTGCCTAGGGCCTAGACCGATGCCAAGTTTTTAGTCTGTGACCTAGGTTGGTGTCTGCATTCTACCTACCTACCTTGATCTACCTTGATATCGAGACTTCTAAAGCCTTATGGCTTGTGTGTCCCTCGATGTGAACTT
>JAOTQE010139127.1:0-11753 GCA_025631205.1 Nesometra sesokonis | reverse complement strand
CAGCAATACTGATGTGGCAACACCCCTTATTACATAATGGAATGTTCCATAGAGGTCATGGTGGCCGAAAACTTCACAATATCCAAAAAGTCTTACCAAATTTTCTTCTTCAAAGTTTGTATTGAAATTTAAAAGAAAAGATCCATCTTACCAAAACTGATTTTTCCTCTTCAAAGGTATTATTAAATGTTTTCAACTCCAGGTCATCTTCATCTTGCATGTACACTGGTGGTCTGTAAGCCTGCATGAATGTGGAATTCTGATGCAGAAGAGGTCGTGTGAAATGATGCACTCTCCTATTTGTCTAAATTTAAAAAAAAATAAAATGTGTATATTAAGAAAAACCCATGATTTATAAATGAGATTTATTCATTCAGAAAGGTACCATTAAAAAACAGTGCAAAAAAGTACAAAATTAAACTAATTAAAATATTTTTATACTATCAAAGAACACTTGGTTCTATTTATAACAATGCCCTCTCGACTTAATAGGCTTGTAATTTTCACTCAGCAATTCCACTTGTACTGCATTCAAATTGATAGGTTGGTAGTTTGAACCTTGGTCCTAGTAGTTTATCTGCATTACTGCTTTTAACCGTGGAGCCAAACTGAATGGAAACGGTGACATTAGTTATTGTACCACAGTAGCATTGGCTGAATACTCCATGGTGTGTTGGTGGTTTTAAAGGCTTATTGGATTGAAACAGCATTTTTGAGGTCTAATCACAAAATGAGTCTCATGGTAGAACAATCCAAAATAGAGTTATTAGTACCTTTTAATAGAGCACCACAATAGAAGCTGTAATCTACACTTTAAATGACATTCATTGGATAAGTAGTTCAAAAATATAAACATTTAAAGTTGTTATATATGGAAACATAGTTTAAAGAAAATTGGCAAGAGCAATTTAAAAGTAAACAATTAAGACTGTAAATCTCAAAAAATCTGCATGAATGATACTTTCCTACATAAAAACTGACCCAAAATGTACGAAAGTACTCATAATTAAAAGTAAATTTCTAAAAATTTGATTTCAGACCTATTTTGCTCATTATCTCAATTTGATCTCACCTACGATGCAACTCATTTTGTGGTGAGATCTCTCATTTAACAAGCAAGGAATTAATTGCTTCTGACCTACTATTTCTTAAATCAGAATTCACCACCTTGCCTTGTGCACATCTGACAAAAGGAATAAAGAGAGGGCTGAATATGGTAATTACAAAAAAAGGTTCCTTTTTGTATAGTTCATCTTACTTACATCCCCATTATATAGAGCAATTCACACTAGATTAAGTTTTAAAAAAAAATATTTTCCAACCCATGACCTACCTCAGAGGGCCACACCCTAGCAACTTAGGCCATGTTTTCGCAGGAAAAAATTATCCGATAAATTATCGCAATAACAATTATCCGATAAAAGTGCTGACAAAAGGAATAAAGAGAGGGCTGAATATGGTGATTACAAAAAAAAGGTTCCTTCTTGTATAGTTCATCTTACTTACATCCCCGTTATATAGAGCAATTCACACTAGATTAAGTTTAAAAAAAATTATTTTCCAACCCATGACCTACCTCAGAGGGCCACACCCTAGCAACTTAGGCCGTGTTTTCGCAGGAAAAAATTATCCGATAAATTATCGCAATAACAATTATCCGATAAAAGTGCTGAAGAAACGAGTGTTTAACCTATTCTGACATAATAAAATTATCCAATAATTATCAGATTCTATTCTACTAATTATCCGATAATTGAACTAATGTGATAATTTTTTACCTTTGACATAATGTCAACCTTGCTCTTGTTTTTTTTGTGAGGATTACACCACGGTGATTAAGGGTGCCACGCAAGGAAAAGTGAAATCACCAAAAAATCACCAAAGTTAGTGGACTCAATGCATTATGGTCTGCATTGAGTTTGCGCATTTCTTTTTTTAAATTGATTTGATTGGATGATATTTTATCAGATAATCTGAAAATCCTGCGGAAACACAGCCTTTATGAGACTTGGGTTTTGAAAGCATGATGTAGGTCTCATCTTGTAAGTGGGGAAAAGCTTGCTATATATAAACACAAAACCCGAAATTAACAAATATTAATTACCTTCTTGTTCATATACATATTAAGGTTTGGTATTCTACCAGGTACTGGTAATCCAGCTTTGCTTAATTTTATGAAATACTTTTGTACACGACTTGCAACCTGTGAAAACATATGAACAAAAACATAGCGTAAATGATATTAATATATCAATGGTGGTAATAGGGCTGGGACCCAGATCTCCTTCATGATGAAACCTAGAGCATAGGGTGTGCTAACAATCAACCAATAAAGCCTAAATTACAATATTTTATGGAATCACTTCGTGCCCAAAAATGTTTGTGGTTCAGTTCAAATCCAACACCACTCTCTGTGTGTTTCTGCTGGAAGGTCTAAAAATTCTTAGCGAATGGAATCTTGTTTAAGACAGGTCCTGTGGGCAACATGGCTTTAAAGAATGCAATACACTCTTTAAAAAAGTAGGGAATTGTCTCTCGGTGTGTTGCCCATCTATTACCAGAATGCCCCCATTTGGAGAAATTCTTCGCACTTCCTGATCTATCACATTGAATAATCCATGTGCCATTGTTCTGGAAATTGATGAAAACCAGCTAGACTTTGCATAAAAGCTCTTCCATAACTACAGACTACTAACCTGTTGTGGAGTCCTGTTACCTAAGGCATTGGCAACCTTCTCCCAACGTCTGGCTTCTACTTCCTCTTGTGGGTAGTTCACCAGGCATTCCTCTAATCGTCGTTGCTCTTCAACAGTCCACAGTTGATTGAAAGTACCACTTTTATTGCCATCCAAAATGCACCCTCTGACCATATCTTCCTCCTTTGAATGAAAATTAATTTTTGAATACTTTTGCTTTTTATGTGTAAATATACAGTAGTTATAAGAGATTTCCCCTTTGTCGTGTTTACATTTTCTGGTAAACAAATCACTTCTGAAATTACCCATACCATGCAATAAAATATTCAACTATTAATCATATTTATTACAACAGTGATTTACAAATATACTATTTGTGCTATTAAACCTACTCCCAAGTAAATGTTTTACCCAACGAATGAAGATGTTAAGTCATTTCAAAACTTGAAACCGTTTACACTGCGACTCCGGGTTCATCACGGAAGCATACCGGGTAAATGCACTCCACTTCATTGTCCAGGGACCGCGAAGGACGATTCACCCCACAATCAGATTTTTACACCGTCTACACTACATATCGGTCCCACAATTTTATATCCCAGGACATCCAATTGCGGGACAATCCCACAATTGTGTACAAGGGGTATGAGTCAAGTTACTGTTTTTCCAGAAGTAAGATTACATTTTATATCACCACCAACTATAGTAAAGTTGATGAAACGTACACTCGCGTATTGTGACTTATCATTATATACAAGTTAAATGTTGGCCTCACTGATACTAATATACATTATTTAATAATAATTAAAAATATGAAAAAGGTTTACATGCGGTAATAGACACTTTAAATTCAATGAAACTGCAAATATCATAATAATAATAATGCTCAAACATTTATATTTTGCCAATTCAAAATTAATCATCAAAGGGGCAGAGTAGACTAGACGTTGCATATTCAATAACTTGCTTCTCCCCTAAGGGTCACGACATGTCCTTTGCACCTACTATAGCGCACATCCTTCTGTCCACAACATGGATTGTGTATGGACCAGTACACCAGAGTAACCCCCTACTCGTCTAGAAAGATGAACTGGATTCTTTATGAGACATTTGTGTACACTGGACCTACTTTATAATCCTTATCCGAGAAGACTTGTTCCACCACAAGAACCATGGTGCGAACTGACTTCAAACTCATGCTGTTGTTTTTGCTATGGTTCACGGTTCTGCTGCTTTAACCGCTCGGCCATACAACTTAAACTGTATCTGTTTTGTAGTTGAACATTTTAAATATATCAAACCAGGGAGGTGTAAAATTTTATGCTATAATACAAGGCATTAAAATTTACAAATTATTTCTAGGTTCAATGTATTTTGCCTTCTTAAGATATTCAAATCATAATTATACATAATTACCTTTTTAACAATGGAATTGGCCATAGCATCCCTACTGGTTGAGGGACTGTCCACTGGTGTAGGTGCTGTAAAATAGTATAGAATTATGGTGAGAAATTAGACTTAACTTTTGTATATTTATAATAAAGCAAAACTGTACCTATTATAAAATTTGTAGTCCATGGAGGAAAACATACTCCTGATTGTCTGAATGCAGTCCTAACAAAATAAAAGCAGCATATATTTCATACTTAAATTACAACCCTTAAGCCTCAAAATGCTTCAATATAATACCCCAGACACACCCGTCCATAATTCTAGTGCATGAAATTAATCACTGCAATGACATTTTCTCCCTCTGTACCCAACTCTGAGTTTACAAATGAGGCTAGTCATGGCAAAACCACTAAGTTGTCGCACCAGAAGTTATTGAGAAATAAGCAAATAAACAACAGAAAATATAAACAAATACAAAGGAAAGTTGGATAGATGTCCAATTTTGATAATTGACACCTCATTTTTAAAGCTTACAAAAAGTTTAATATGGTTTCAGCAATAACTCAATTTTGAATTTTTCTACAACTTGGTGGTTTTGCCGCGACATGCCTCAAATCCACCCTTCATAGTTTACCAGGGTTGATTGATTTTTAAATATGTTGGAAGTTCGTAACACACCCAACAATATGCACACAGCTCACCCTCTTACTAGATAAGATTTATGTCAATGCTTCTAAACTTGTCTCATTATAAGGCTTTAGATCATATAGCATGCATTTTAAAATGATTTATACTGTAATAGTAAAATATTAAAAACTAATAGAATTAAATGCTTTAAAATGCCAAGAGGTTAAATGAATTGGTGTCTTATGATGTAAGCAGTGACCGATACCATGTGCATTGTTCACACACAATACGAACGTGTAGTTACTAATAGGCTTTTTCCATTGAGCGACATGTGTCCTTTGGTGTCGTATGACGTTATAAGACATCAGCAACTTGACCTTTCACATTTTTACATCTTATCTTAGTCCAGTATTAGAAATGGCAATCAATAACAGTGTTTAAAATTATGATAAAAACTAATTTATTTGTATAAAAGGTGGATTTATATTACATTGTATTATTTTATAAGAAATCATGTTAACCACCAAACTACAATATGAAAGTACAATGCATACTCCAAGCAATAAGATACACGCCATCATGACAGGATTCAATCTTTTGACATAAATTATGTCATCATCATGATCTATAAAAATGTGGATATTTTACCTGACGAGGATTTCGATGCTCTGGTGTTGCGTGCTTCTGTTGCAAATTTTAGAAGTTCTGTGCCCTCAAGTTTTGTTATATATTTCTCCCAATTAATGTTTGGTATAGCAACAATGCGTTGTGCAACAGGAAGATCAATATCCACCTAAAAGTAAAACATAACAGTAAACAGAAAATAGAGTTGAATTCAGAAATATGAAAGAGGGGCATATCAAGGAATTGGGTAAGGGGGTGCTCAGATCTGATTTTGACAAGCATAAAAAGTTCATTTCCTCTATTTTACACTTCAGACTTTGTAGTTTTTTCCTATGACTTATAATGTCTTATCCTTCAAAGCAGGACAGGTGCTCAATCCTCTAGTGTGGGTGCTTGAGGCGTCAATCTTTGTATTTATATCCTAATTTTATTGTTTTCTACCCCTGAAGGGGGTAGAAAACAAGCTTCCTCCCTACCTCCCACAGGATACTCCACTAATGAAACATGATAGTAACTTTTTAATATTTAGCCTTGTTTTGAGCTGCCCCATAATTGTTTTCTTCTCTAGCACAAACAGATTAGTGATCTTGGGACTTGGCTTTGACATACTGTAAGCATTTACTAAAACTGCCTGTTGATAACATAATAAACTTCCCTCACCTTATTCTGTAAGTTCTCAACAAACACAACAGGGTCATTTAGAGCATTCTTCTGACACTCTGAGAGTTTTTCAAGACTTTTAATTGCTTTTTGCCTTTGTGCTTCTAAAGTTGCTAATGTTCGAAGTAACATTCGATAACTGTAATAATACAATTAAAACCAATGCATGAGAGAAATAAGATACAGTACTATATAATCATTAATGATATCAGATCAAATTATTAGGATTAAATTATAAATGCACATTGCAATAAAGGACATTTTCAACATCGTTTGCATAAACAAAACAATTTTACACCAGCTCTATTTCATTTTTCAATTGAAATCCTCGGCCAGATCATTCAACCCTTTCCTTTAGTTTTTCATTTCAGTAAATTTGGTAGTTACCTCTACTGTTAATTCACAGAGTGAAAAAATATGCAGCCAATCAGCATACTATAAAAAATTTGACATTTGGCAAATGATCACTGCACCAAATTGCTGAACAGTCAACATAAAGATGCATGCGATTTTACATAATAAACATATACAAGAATAATTATGGAAAACATGATTTATATGAGGCTAGTCGTCGCACAGGAAGTTATTAAGAAATAAGCCAATAAACAACAGGAAATATAAACAAATACAAAAGAAATTTTTGTATATTTTGTTCAATAACTTCAGTTATACATGTCCAATTTTGATAATTAACCCCACATTTTAAAGCTTATGAAAAGTCAAATGTAACAAAAACTCAATTTTCAATTTTCCTACAACTTGATGGTTTTGCCGTGTCATGCCTCATATAACTCTGGGCTGTAATCTATTTTTTTTTACATTATTAAAGACTTTATTATTTATCAGTTAAAATAATTTAAATCTTAAAAAAATTGATAGTCAGTAGAGGATGATAAAGCAAATTTTCAAATAGTTTTTAGGCAAATTCGAATAAAATTTGCCAAATGGGAAATGGCCATAATGATTAAATGTACACAATTTGCAACCTATCATCCTACATTAACCTTAAGGCCCAACCAAAAATTTTAGTTTATCACAAAATGAGATGGAGTGGTCACTAAAATGGATGATGGAGGGAATGATATTCTAATACGTTTGATTTTATTATCAAATTCAAGTTTAATAAGAACATTTATTCACTTCAATATAATAAAAAAAACACTGATTCTTAAACAATATTATTGTGATAGTAATAATGAATAATTGTTTCAATAATACTGAATTAAAAGACGTAAGAAGGCACATACCAGAGAAGATTAATCAAAAACCTTGTTTAGGGTAAGCCTAGAGAAAAGGACGGAACAAACTGTATACTGGCAGAGGATGAGTTCTTAAGTGAGGAAGGTGGGTTGTTCCATAATTAAGGACTTGAAAAATTAATATTGTGTGAAAATTTCGAGAGGTTAGTGTAGTATTTAATAAGATGAATTACAAACATAGATCATGGATTGTAATTGTGAATGGAAAAATTAGGAGAACATGGTACAGCGGTCTTTTGGAATAAGATGGTTATTAGATTTCAAATTCACAGCAGAGTTGGAGTGATCAGCATGGGATGATTTCAGGAGCCACTAAAGCCAAGATTTTAGGAAAAGTTATAACCATGCTAGTGTATGTCTTTCATAATTTTAAGGGCTGGGGGCCTCAGTTCAGTTCAGCCTAATGGTAATAAAACAAACTGATATCATACTCTTTGTTTCCTTTTAAAGCTGTATGGTCAGATTCAAAATAAAATGGTTCAGTCTCATCTGGTTCCTCTTGGTACCAAGAAAAAGCCTCGTATCCAATTTCATCTTCTTCATACACCTTTTCATCTCCTTTTTCATTGTCTTTTGATTCTGAGTTTTGATGTAGTTCATTATCTGAAGTGACATCCTCTGGACTCTTTGAATGTGATGACATTGATTGGTTATCAATGTTTGTTTGGTTAACAGTATCAACTTCCTCCACTTCTGGTTCTCTGCCTGAAAGCCTGCGGCTTCTGCGTGAGCTTGATATTGTTACTTCTAAATGTTCCTTTAAAGACTTCGCTTCTTGTGATAATTCTTCAGTCACTTCTGGAATGTTTTGTTTGGAATTATGTGCTAATTTTGTTTCATTTTTTTCATCGGGAGTTCCCTCTGTGGTTTTCACACTAGATGTAGTATTATCGAACTGAGTTTTAAGATCTTTTACAATGCTAGACTTGCAGGGTCTTTTATTTAATGGCTCTGTATTCTTTAGTAAGTCTGTATCACTGCACTCAGAATCTTTTTCTGAAGCAAAACGTTTCCGAGGGGAACTTCTGGTTGAAACAACAGTTTGTAACCTGTCTGAAATAGGTTTTTTTAATGGTAAATCCTTTTTAAGAACATCATCCTCTGTGGTCTCCAAAGTAATTGAAGTTTCACTTTGGTTTAAGTTACTACATTTTACAGGTGTTTTAGCACGTCTAGGACTAGTTCTTGGAGGTGATATTGGCTCACTTTTAATTTTAATTGTTGATTTAATCAGGATATCTGGTTCAGACAATACAACTTTCTGCTGAAGTGGCTTAACATGTTTTGGTGGGCGCCCTCTTTTGGGAATTCGTGCTGCCTCATCAAGACTTGATGTTTCAAGATTGAGTTTATTCATATCTATATTATTACTACTATCCTTTGCATAGGTGTGAAGGGCTTCAACTGTTTTTTCAATCTGAGTTAACCTATTTGACTTTTGAATAACATCTACTTGATCATTACTGGCTGATGGCAAGTCACCATCCATATCTAACAAATTTGTGTCCACATTGTTCTTTGTATTTGTAACTAAATTAGGCTGTCGTTCTGTTTTCTTAGTTTTTATTATAGAAGTAGTGCCTTCTGATTTATCAGATTGTATTAGAGTCCCACTCGATCGAGTCCTCCTTTTTGAAGTGAGGTTAACAATACTACCCTCATTATCAGATTTATTTGCTCTTTCAGAAGATTTTCCATCTATCGTCGAAGTCTTATCTTCCTTAAAATAACCATCTTTCTCATTTATAGTTCTTTCTTCTTTTTTAGGAGTTTTTTGCTTGGATTTAGATCTGTGATCACCTTCCTGTCGATGTGTTTTTGCTATAGTGTCCTGACCATTGTTTTGGGCGTATTCTGAAACCTTTGATTTTGGTGATCTTCCTTTTAAGTCTTCATCCACTGAGTCAGCAAGTTTTAAGACAGATCTTGTTCGGCTTGGTTTTTCTTTCTTTTCTATACCACGCACATCATGCTCTGTCAATTTTTGACCAGTGCCCCGTCTTGACCTCAGTTTTGAAACGCTCATGATTGGTGTCTCTAAAACCAAAAAAAAAAAAAAAAACATTATGCAAATATTTTAAAGCTTACTGCTAATTCTGACTGTATTTGTTGTACAGACAGTATGATACACTTAACCCATAAAATTATTATTTACGGCTAGATGGTAAACATTCACAGAATACATAGCCCCAAAATGCAGTTCTATGTAAGTGCCTACTATTCCGGAATCCAACTAAATCGTTCTATCGCTGTTTCTACGTCAAAATGGCGCCCCAATCTTTCATAGAAGTTTCAAATTTATCAATAAATTCAATACCGGTAAATGGAGGTAAATTTAATCCAAATATAAAGACATTTGACAACATAAAATATATGTGACATGCATAAATAATTGGTATGACAAAAGAAATGTTAAAATACAATAATTATACCAGTTATTATTTAAATTACATGTTTGTGACGAATGCAGAGGAAATCAAAATAGTAGGCGCCTACAATGGTCTGCAATTCTACAGTGTTAAGTTCACCATCTTGGCGTAAATAATAAACCTATGATTTAACCCAACTCATCACACGAAAGAGGCTGGCAGGCCTTGTATACACCTAGTAACATACATGGCAAAAATTTCATTTGGTCTGCAATTCTACAGTGTTAAGTTCACCATCTTGGCGTGAATAATAAACCTATGATTTAACCCAACTCATTAAACGAAAGAGGCTGGCAGACCTTGTATACACCTAGTAACATACATGCCAACAATCTCATTTTGCCTGGGAGACCCCTGGTTTTTTTTTTCTTTTTGGACATGGCTCGCGGCCAAATTTCTTTCTCCCAGTTTCTCCCAACATTCATTTTTTAGCAATAAATACTATGAAAAAACCTTCACATTGTTATCAATTACATTTTTAATAAAATTCCTAATAACTTTGTGAAAATATGCCTGGTTATTTATTAGGAGTCGTACAGCTCTGACAGAAGCTCGTGGGATTTAAAGGTCGTAAAACTGTGCATTTTTATTTCAGGATTTTACGGCAAAAAAATTGCTGTGGCTAGCTTTCCAGTAGTGAAGGCTATCTCCACAATGTTTAGCGTCCCTAGATAGGCCCAACCTTAACCCCAACTTTGTCATTGCAGAGATCACAACTGGACCTCTAGACACAGTGTGATGTAAAATTTAGAAACGTCCATAGGCCTAGCTAAAGCTTCCAGGAGCACCATAGTGAAATGGATACCCTCCAAACCCCAACCCTTCGCCATGTTTTCATGTTTTTTCCAACGTCAAATGTTGGGGCAACGGTTATTCGCCCGGCCGTCTGTCGGGTGAAAAAAAAACAAAACAGCCAATCACCCGTTTGCAGATGGGTCAACCGCCCAGCAGATAGGCTAGCCGAATCCTAGGTAAGGCAAATATTCATTGAGTGGAAACAGTTGCGGATCAGGGGGAGTTGGAAGGGCTATTATTGGAAACGTAGTTGCCCCCCCTCCCCCCTCAACTTACATTAGAGATGTCAGGCCATATGGTCAAATTACCCGTTTATTTTATTTATTTTTAAAATAAATAGCACAGTAATAACATAATTAACATTAATTGAAAAATGTGACAACATTCCCAGTCTTCAATTATTAAAAATTCCTGGGTATTAGGGACCTATGCCAAGGGCACGTTTGGCACGATCTTCTTTCTTTGTTGTTGTTACATCATTTTTGAAGATGTTCACATGAATGTAATTTTCTTAGTGAGAACGAAATAAAGTATCTATATCTGTCAATCCGTTTTGTTTTGATTTTTGTTCAAGGCGATGTGTTTGTCCTAACACCATCACTTATATCAAAATTGTTTTCAATTAAAAAAAACATTTACCGGTTTTCATACATTTTAGTTCAATTTATCTGATAAATGAAAGAGAAAAAAGGGGAAAATACAGTAGAAAACTTGTCAAAATGGTTTTTAAGTTAATTTTAACACAATTAAAAGTATAATGAATTAATATAACTCATAGATGAAAATTGCAAACTTAATACATTTTAATGGAAAGGAGACAAAAAATAAACAGAGATATCGACCCAAGACTATCAGTTTACAAAAGAAGAAAAAAAAAACAATGTTATAATCACTATGTGAAACTGTAATTATAAAATGAAAAAAAAACTAGGCCTAATAAAAAAAAATGATGAACAGCACACAACAGCGGTTTGAACCCGGGACTATGAGGTTTAAGTAATGCAAACAACACCATTGTAACCACTATACCAAACTACCAGACTACACTTGCACGTTGGAATTTAAGACCTTTGCAAAAGCAAAAGCCAGTTTATTTTGACGTAATTGAAAATTGGCTAGTTACCTTGAGTTACCTTGAGATTGAGGCTAAAGCTTAAGCTTATTCGCCCCTCTGACTGATTCTTTTATATGGTGTGTACCTCTGGTGATGATTTTTCCAGTGCTCTTCCAAACGTGATTTAAATTGATTAAGAGTATTGGACGAAACTACT
>JAOTQE010139116.1:0-11753 GCA_025631205.1 Nesometra sesokonis | reverse complement strand
AGAGCTTAACAAGTTTAAGCCCCTTTAAAATTGATCTGAAAAAAATTATTTAGCATTAAAAACAATGGATTAATATATAAGGATTCTTAGATGCAAAGTTGGACCTGTTATTGCAAGCAGGTTTTTTTTGGCTTGTCAATCCAAAATCGGAATTTAAGCTCTCCTCCCCTATATCACAATCCTGGATCGGCCCCTGGTGACAGCACTGTATAAAGGTTGCGAGTTAATCTACATTACAATCTTAAAAACCTCTCAATTTATTCCTGTAACAATCCTAAAGGTCAGTTTTCACTAGGCGAATCTGTTCACGTGAACAAAAAGTGAATTGTAAAAAAATTTACAATCGTTTGCTTTATGTTCGCCCAAATAAATTCGCCTAGTTGAAAATGACTTTAAAGTTAGTCCGATTCCGTGGGCTCTCAATGTGCCCACGGCAAAGACTAGTAATCAAAACCAACATTCATAATCTGCGCATCACAAAGACAAAGGAGAAAATACCAGAGTATAATTATTATTATCTGACATTAAACCATAGTTATATATAGTGAAGCTAGAGTATGAGGGGCAATTAATTTGCGTTTGTGGATGCCCACAACAGGTAAGGCGAGATTCATTCTCAGGGCAATTTAGATTCCAGTCAATAAACGCTAGTGATTTAAGGAAAAATGTATCTTTAAATCCTTCCTTCTTAAAATCTGTGATAAATTGCAAAGTATCACCAAGTTCTTGCTATATTTTTCATTGTAATGTTCATGACCTCATATTGAATATTTCATACTTTTTCCCCTTTAATGACTACATATCAGCACAAAAATAATACATTGCCATCACTCTGAGGAAGGGCTTCATGAAAGGAAGTTTGAAACTTTCAGACAGGTCAGTTCAAATTGTTTGATTTGTCAAAATTTAAATTTTATAATATAATATATTGCCAGAATATGGATTTCCCACTCTAGTTTCACTATATAAAACTACGTATTAAATCCAATCATTAATCATTTTTATCAATTACACTTTCTATGATTATTTTTTGTCCAATCTTTTTCAGCCTTTAAAATATCTACAAGAATTTTCAATCATATTATATTCTGATAGATTAAATTATAATAATAAGAATAGTGAAAGATATAGAAATATAAATAAAATTGGCACAGTAAGCTTAAAAATGATTGAGTTTATAACTAAGCACACTTCCGAAATACTTTTGCATGTGCTTAAGTTAAATAAGCACATTTTAATATTTTAAAGGGGCATTCCTTACAAAATTATTTTTTTTTGGAAATTTACATGATTATAGAAAGTATAATGCATACTCCAAGCAATGAGATACACGCCACCGTGACAAGATTCAATATTTCGACATAAATTATGTCATCATCAGGAATGAAAGAAAGTATAATGCATACTCCAAGCAATGAGATACATGTCATCGTGACAAGATTCAATATTTCGACATAAATTATGTCATCATCAGGAATGAAAGAAAGCATAATGCATACTCCAAGCAATGAGATACACGCCATCGTGACAAGAATTTAAGGATGGTTGTAAATTATTAAAAAGTTCTCTTTCAAAGGCTCAGGGTGGGTGGCAAGTCGAAATAGGCTCGGTGGAAGCCCTTAAAATAGACTTTATAATGAGTGGCAAATTCTGAGGGTAGGTATCCCAGGGTTTAAGCTGGAGAACATATATTTTTATCAATTTGGTTAAATTAGTTTGCAATTGATCAACCAAATTCAAGTTTGATGAGCAAAAAGATATCAAAATAACACTGTATAAACATTAGGTTTAAAATTCATTAATTATTTGGGTGATCTGAAATATTTAGCTTAATTCAACTTGGCATAGGATTTGGCTAGCAACAGCTTAAACAATGGTGGCTACGTCAATGCACGCCCAGCATAACTACATTCATACCAATATGCATATATATGATGTATAAATTGAGTTATTGTTACATTCGGATAGAAGACATTATAAGCTTTAAATTGGTTTTTGAATTAGGTTCATGGGTTGAGTATAAACAGAGAAAAATCATAATTGCTGATAAAATTTCATCGGTTTTCATAGATTTAATATTATGTAAAGTTCTTGGAAATAAAACCAAAATTACGCTTACTTGTATACCCTTTCTTTCCAAATATGAGAAAAATTAAAGAATCAATCTGGATACGGAAAACTAAAAATAATATGAATCAAGATGAGGGGCATATCATTTGTCCAAAATCTACAATAGCCTACTTGAAAAGAATGAAAGTTCAACCGTTGGTGGCGCCCGCCAAAAAACACCAGGAGGAACAAAGAAATCTGAAAACCAGACACAATCGTACTGATGATGTTGACTGGAAGTCAACGAAACGTATACAAGTAAGCGTAATTTTGGTTTTATTTCTAAGAACTTTACATAATATTAGAGAAACAACATTTTGAGATGTACATGTATTAAAACACACTTTGGAGAAAATCAACTTTAAAGATAGTCTTTCCATTGATTTTAAAAAACAGCATTTACAAAGTGTAGTTCAAAGCATGTTTATTGTAAATAAATATAAACAGGATGTTTGTAATTATAAAATATTACTAATAAATTTAACAAAACAACAGAAATCTCATTTTCATAAAATTAAGACTTTCTGCCTAATTTTTTGGATACCTCAAAATCAGGAAACAGTTAAATTACATGGAAAACTCTCAAACTAGCGAGCCGTGTTAATTCAATTAACTCTATTCTGACCTATTGTTTTGGCCAATTAACAACCCACTGTGTCTATCCCTTTGATACGTAGGCGCGGTACCGAAAATACCGCCCTCAATTTCAGTTCTTAGTCTTAGACTCCAAACCTGTCGTTTCCATGTTGAGCTATATTTGTATTTTTAAACAAATATATGGCAATTGAACATATACGGCTGACTGGAGACTACGTCAAAGATATTTTAGATGCGTTTCCCGTAAAAATTCAGCGAGATTTTACTCAATTTACACAGATTTAAGTCATATTTTGAAAAGCATTGTGTTAAATTACTTACATTTTAAGACCATACATTATCCAAAGCCACAAATGCTCGCAATTGAGGTTTAGATATTATTAAAATTTAATATTTTATCTTTCAAATGATCAAGGTTCTGTGAGCGAGCATTTGTGGCTAGCATAGATATTCGGCGATTACTGGACCTATGTTCCATCCAAGTCGCCCATTTTGTTGGTAAACCATCCGGCAAATTGTCGCCTTACTCGTATTCATATTGAGTTATTTACATAACCTGGCTTCTTCAAATGAATATTATTAGTAAAACTAATACTAGGCCTAATATTCAGTAATATATTAAATTGCAATATTAATACGTTTAGTGCAGGCCCTAGCCACGGCATACCCTAACCTAGGCCTAGCTTGGCTTAACATAGACCTAGACCATTAGTCGAGGCCGCTATTGCTTATCTGTTGATTACGTAATGCAATTAGCGGTACCGAGGATTGTAACCTTTGATGTTCTGTTCGAGAGTTTTACATGTAATTTAACTGTTCCCTGCTCAAAATCACCTGATGTACAACACAACTCATTTTGTCACGACACCTCACATATTTTCAAAGATGTTGGCAGGTTCAACCTTATATGAAATCATTATGGTCTCATATTTTGTTGTTTCATCTCATTATTAATTTTTTTCTACATGTGCCACAACTTGATTAGCGATACTTGATCCGTCTATTCTTCAATTGCTATGTGTGGAATGCACATTGTTTCGTATTCTGAATAAATGATCGCAAATTTTCAATCCGCCTCTAATATACGTTTTATATGCAGTTCTCGTTTTTTTTCTACACTGTTCAAAAATGTTGCTATTCTCTGCTCTCTTTCTAGTGTGTACTTTGTAAGGTTTTCTTCTATGCTATTTTCTAAGTTTTTATCTAATGGGAAGTTCGTTTCTTCTAGGTTGAGTTGTTGTAGGACGCATTGTTTATCAGATTCTAAAACTGCCCTCCTTCGCTCTGCTGTATTGAATTCTTTTGCAGTCTGAAATTAAAAAGAATATATTCTAAGATAATTTGTTATCAATAATTTTGTTACTTTTTCAATTCTGGCTTTGAATCTATTACTTTAACAGGTATTAATACTCTATGGGTAAACAGCCTTGTATCAGAATTTTTTCCCATAGGCTCTTCACTCAAACATCGTGAATGTGTGACCGCAAATATAGTGACCATTTCTTTTGTTAGAATTTTAGCCAGACTTTTTAAATGTATGTTATAATAATAATATGACACATTTATATAGCACTTATTGCCGAGGCCTCTAAGCACATTTGGCAGCTGCAATTAGTGCATGTGACATTTGTACCTTCCAGGTACCCACTTATACTCCTGGCTGGAGAGAGGCAACGTGGATAAAATGTCTTGGATAAGGACACAAACAACTGACCAGAGTGAACCACAAAGTCCTGTGATTGGAAATCCAAAATGCAACCACTGCACCAACTGCTTGCAGAAGGTTTTCCATGCCTCCTGCACAAACGAGACTATTTTACCCCTTCTTGGTTTTTTTTTTAATACACTGGTTCCAATTTCTATACTTGCAAGAAAAATGTGTCAAAGAAAACACATTGGTTGGTATTCTCGAAAGTTAGTCCAGGACAACTCTATAACAGCACTAGTTGATCCTGGACTATCCATAAACCTGGTTCCTCGGCAGACAAAATTTAGAATGCTTTCGTCCAGGATTTATAACTGGACAAATGTTAGAAACTTTCGAGAATACCATAGTCAGTTAGTCCTAGATTAAATCTGAATTTAGTCCTGGACTAATGTTAGTCCGCTTTCGAGAATACCAGCCATTGTGTTTGTCTAACATCAGTCTTGAACCCTGAGAAATGCATGCTGTGCTATGAAATTTTGTAAAAAAGAATAATTTTTATATTTTATTATATTACCCCATTCAAACTATCATTACATTGGGACTGGTTGTAGTGTATCGTGAAACCAAATCTCACCTAAAAAATCACAATGCAAAACTCTGTCTGAAAAGCCAACAAATAGTAAATGATTTTAACTGACATCACAATTGTTATAAGGTGCCATTGGGAGTAACAATTCTGAATACTTCAGATTACTATGGAATCAAATCACAGCAAGTTGTAATGAATTTCATTGATTGCCAGGGGGTTCGTACAAACCCCCTTTTTCAGTGAATCCCCATCCTACCAATGATGTACCTACGAACCCCATCCTACCAATATCAAACCCTTTTTTCCTATTTTCGTATCTGTAGTCGTTATTACTGCACTCTCACTATTCTGAAATCACCATTTATATCAGTTATATTATAACTAATATGCCAAATACACAAAGAAAGCAGATAGGCTTTGTTCCCCAGCCCACATAGGGTAATTACCCCTTGACCCCACCGGGGCCCTTAGAGGCGAACTCCCCTTTAGGAGTATCTGGTTACGGGCCTGCTTGTTTACTAACAAAATAAGCATCTGAATGCAGTCAAAGTTTGCGATTAAATTTGAACTTACTGTTACTATCTGATAATTCCTCTGATAATGCAGTACAGCCCCAAATAAATGCCAGATGGTGAACTCCGGCCATAGCACTTCAGTGAAAGACAAAACCGTGTAACTACTCTGAAAAAAAACAAAATAAAACAATCTTTAAAAGGACAAGGGCAGACAATAGCTGATAATCAGTGTGATTTTAAAATAAATGGCAAAAGAATAAGAATTTATTTTGAAATTCTTTTTAGGTGTTAGGTTGGAAATATATGGGTCTATAGAAGGATGGGGAAATTTCATAAATATTTTTCAATAAAATTTTACTGACAAACTGTAATTTTTACTGGTTAATTTAATGACTAAAGCCTATAAATTTATTAATGCAGTCATTCAACCACCAACTGTAATGTGTAACCTTTTTAAAATGTGTATACAAGTATCCTTATACGTTCAACACTGTTGATTTTGAAACAATAGTTTCTGACATGTTTCTGTTAAATTTCTGTTCACAAAACATACACCCTATTAATCTACATGGCTGTTTATATTGTCCATCTATTTTAATCGACCAATTTATTTAAATATTTATTCTTTCTTTATAAACTGCAGGCACTTTCAGTGCACTGATTTTCAAGGTACTACAGTACTACAGTAACTTATAAAACTACATAAAATTGAGAGTACAATATTTACATACAATATACTGTTAATTTGAAAAGAAATTGAATGCAAATATATTGTTTTGATAAAAGTTTGAAATGAAAGTGAAGATAGATCGTTAAAGTTAATTTTAATTCATTTGGAAGTTCATTCCAGCTTTTTGATGAACGGAAAATTAAGGAACTTTTGCCGTGGAAGATATTTCAAGTGGGGACAACTAAATCATCATGTGTTTGGATACGTGTGTAATTATTAATGTTATTAATGCTATAAACTTGACTTTCATAAAACATGGAGAATTTCTTGAAGAAAAGTAAATTCCGGGATAAAATTTGTAAATTCCGGGAGCCAGGGAGATCAGGTAAAATTCCTGGAGACTCCAGGACAATCTTGTAGACTTGGGTTTAGTGTGAAAATTATAAACAATGCTCAGAAAAGCTTAGAATTAATAACATACCTGCCATAATAGGAAGTCTGATAGTCTTGTTTCTCCAGATGTTCTAATCAGTAAGTCTGGATCTTTGGAATGATTTGTATATAAACACTTTTCTATAAGCTCCTCTGAAGAGTCACTGTAATTAGAACAAATAAAATATACTATTAATTTATGATAAACTTTTCTAATTCACAACAATAAGAATCCAATGTAATAAACTTTCATTTATTTGTTTATACAGTCAACTCCACCTAAGTCGACTTCATATATGCCGAATATTCGCATAGATCAATTTTTCAGTCCCAACTTTTCCCTATACATTATAATGCAAATTAAATCTCAAAGTCGATTTTTTACAAGTCCAAATCAATCTATGTCGAAGGAATAGGTCCAAATATGTTTAATTATTAGTAATTTTGCTTGTACAATTCGAATTTCAAAATTTATGTAAGTACACACAAAATCAAAGTTGTAAAAAAAATTGCTAGCCCGATCGCAAGGCTAGGCCCAGGCATTGGTTTCTGGGCCTGGATTTTCTACCTGTTTGGTCGAGTTGATATCCACCCTACTGTGATTCAACAAACAAAGCTAGCCAATAACAATCACTAAACCATGTTGACACATGCGCGGGACAATGTTTTGCAGCAGTGAATCACCAGGAATGAGATGCCATGTGACAGATGTCACTGCAGTGTAATAAAGATCTATCAAACGCTCAACCGATTTTACATCCACAACTAAAATTCCTTATTGGTTATCAATATAGGAGGTGCTCTACATCGCTTGTTTTTTCTTTACTGATTGATATATAGAGAGTATGAATTAGAACTGAAGATGTAGAGAATTCGTACAACAAACGTTAGCTTTTATTTTATCACTGCCAAAGGTTTGTCTTTGTTCAGTATCATATGTATTCATAATGATGAAACAAATGAAATGAAATGCAGGAAGTGCATATTTTCCAGATAATCAACCACAATCAAATCAATTAAAAAACATGTAACTGCACAAACTCAATAGAGATCACATGGCTTAGATTCTCATTATATGGTCCATTATACTTCCGGTAAATGTGAATTCTCACCACAAAATGAGTCGCATCAAATTGAGATATTCAACAAAATAGGTCAACCTAAGTCAAACTTTAAAGAAATTTAGATACTACTGTAAAACCCATTATTTTCGCGGCCCTAAATTTTTGTGATTTCACACATTTCGTGGTCTATTATTTTCGCAATAGGACGTTTTAATAAATAACATTTTTTTGTGATTTTTACCCTTTATGTTGCACACAATGACTGTTATTTTGTTTATAAACTTATATTTTGGTTGAAGACGATATTAGATTTGAAAATTGTCCATAAAGTCTAGACTCGATCCACCTACCTCTATGAATGATTTACCGATTTGCCTAGCGGATCTCGCGATCCTTCTGTGTTCCCTACATTGAATCGCTAGGCCCAATCAAACAAAGTAGGCTAGGCAGGCTAGGCCTAACCTCTAGGCCGATTTCGCGCGACAAATTCCACGATTTTGTTCACCAATTTCCACGTAGAATTATTCCAGCCCTTCATTAGGTTAGGATCGTTTACTGATCATTTATGACAAAAGTCTTCTTTAAAAAATCTGATTCTTCATCTTATTTTAGTTTAAAATCATTTGCCCATGTGTTCGTGCACTGACCCGACAGCGAAGCAACCCGAATGTACAACGCCACCACTCTTGTCCTCCTTTTTGACCAAAACTTTTTCGCAATTATCGCGCGCCCTTAATTTTCGCGATCGTCGGGTCATCGCGAAATTCGCGAAAATTAAGGGCGCACGAAAATAAAGGGTTTTACAGTAATCAAGTATGAGTACTGTGGTACTATAATTATAATATACTTTTTATGTCAGTTTTAACGCAGGAAAGTGTCCTTCATACAAATTTTCTAAGGTTGTCTTTTAATTGTTTATTTTTTGATTGCTTTATGTGCGATTTTCTAACTATCTGATAATCTTTTTCTGTGGAAACATGGCCTTAGGTACCAGGTCAATTATATTATCAGGAAACATATGACCACTTCCAACACCAACTACCCAACTGAAGTTGTACAAAAACATTTGACTCAAGTTTATTACCTTGGGTGTAACAATCCACTTTCGACTCCACTCGCTATATCCTTGACTGCATTGGTAATCTCATTCCGTGACGTATATGCTAAACACACATTCAATATAGCTCTATAAACCAAAAAATAATATTAATACAACATGTCAGTATTTCAGTGTAAAAGGCAGTACCAATAATCAAAGAAGTTCTCAAAGGCTTGACAGCTCCGACGGTGAAATAAATATCTCCTGTCAGTTTTCTCCCAAGTATGTTTTTAACCATCAAATTTACCAGTAAAAATGATCAATTTACCAGTAAAAATTTTGATTATTGAAAACTAATTATGAATATAATTTGGATTCTCATATATTTTTTGGCCTCGTTTACCCTTTAGTGTTACAGAGAATACAGGAATCATAGAGGCCTATATTTATGTAGCTATTTGGGGTAGGGACAAAACCAGCTCAAAACCATAGTTGACAAGTCATGTTTTTTGGACAATTCATCAATTTTCAATTGCGAGGACACTGCTTCTGATTAAAAAAACATTATACAGTATTTCTAAAACCAAAATAATTTTTTGAACAAAAGAGTACCTTTTGCTATTATCTATAGTAGTCTCAGCTATTATTATACAACTTATGAGCTGAAAACACTTGGGTCTGATAATAGACCCAGCTGTTCAGCGGCTGTGTTTTGAACATTAGGGCTGCTTGAATCACACCAAGCAAAACTCTCCCTTGTATTCTTAAAACTGACTGTAGTCGTATTTTAAACTAAAACATTAAAATGACGTCATTTCATATTCTTAAAACAACTATGACTAGAACTACAACTAAATCAAGTGAACCTCAACTAAATCGCGGCTCTGTAAAATTGTTGTTTAAAGAGAGTGTTGCTGAATATTTCTTACTTTGAATTATTTCTTGTGAAGTAGACTATATCAGCTGCTTGTTTTTGTAGATCTGGTGGTAGTAATGTTATATCTCCTATAATTCTGATACACACACCATGCTTTCGAATCTGTTCTCTGTTATCAAATCAAATATTTTAAATATTAAATAATAAAAAAAACACAAAGCCCATTCCTCAAACACCATGACTGAAACATAACTGGTGCTGACCAGGGTTACTTTTTTGGTAGTGTAGACGAGGGTGTATCCCCATACTGGGTTAAGTATACTGTATGTGTTACAGGAAAGGTTTTTGGTTTTTGTTTATACATAGTGTGAGTTTTTCTCCATCAGTTTATACTACTGAAATGTTAATTTGGCTAAGTTTATAATAACAATAAAAATAACAATTACAATAACAATAAAAATAACAACAACAACAACAATAATAATTAATGTGGTGGCTTATTCCAGAGTCAATACTGGATTACTCAGGAATGCAGCTAGGAAATTCTGAGGGTTGGCTGCCAACATTTAATTGCAAAGGTGATTGTAAAATGATAATACAAACATAATTTTTCCGTGGCTTAGGGTTGGTGGCAGGTTAAAATAGGTTGGATGGGAGGCCTTAAAACAAGCTTTAGGTTGGGTGGAAAATGTTTAGAGTGGGCAGCCCCACCAACCTCCACCTAGTATAATTACATGCATGGTCAATATTTATTATCTTTCATATTCTGTATACTGTAGTGTAAGGGATTTCTCGAACAATTAACGAATGGGGTCAAAATGTTTCATGAAGGCCTTTATAAAATAGCATAAGTAAATATACTGTACATTATATTTAAAATAATAAATAAATATTTTAAAAATATATATACTGTTGACAAAGAAGCATTAAAGGGGAAATTAAATTGTAATCATATAAAATAATAAAAACATCACAACTAAGGTTTTTGTTACTTACTTCTCTGCGTGAAGCCTATGGAATTTCTCCCTTGCTATTTCCATTATGTTGTCTACTTCTTCTTTTGACCTTTTAAAGTTTTCTATACTGAATGCATAAATTGTTACTTCATTTATTCCTATTTCTGAACACCATAATAAAGTCTGAAAAAAATAAACAAGATAGTGTAACTTAAAGATCCACTGATCAGTTTCATTTAGATAAGGAAGTGAAGTGCATCCTCAAAGTAGAAGAAATAGGAGACCAACTTTGACAGTAATTTAGTTTACTTTTTGGAATCTGCACTGTCGTCAACCTGTCTTATGTTTGTAATGTTTTATTGTTTGAGATTAAATTAATGAAATGAAATGAAAAAAGTATATGTCACCACCACTGATGATGACTTAATTAATGTCAAAATATTGAATCCTAACATGATGACGTATTTCAATACTTGGAGAAGGGATGGGCAAAATTTAAAAAAAACTTGTTAAGTGCAGTGGCGTATCCAAGGGGGGTGCTCAGGGTGCTCGAGCACCCCCCTTCAGGGGTAGTAAAAAAAAAATTAAAAATCGATAATAGTTTTTATAGTTCAAAGTTTACCTCCGGCCCCAACCATGGTCGGGATGAGGTCTATCTTCCCCTCAAAAGTATTAAACCTGTCAAGATCCCAAGACAGTATTTCTTAAATTTACTCCCCAAAACATTCTATGAATGCCACTTCCAGGCATATACAGACGTCATATTTCAAAATTGTCTTACCGCAGCCCCAACCTTGGTGGGGCTGAAGCCAACGTCCCCTAAAAGTAATAAAATTGTCAAAATCCCAAGACACTACATCTATAAATCACTCCCTAACTGTTCTATTTTAATGCCATTTTACGGTCATCTAGAGGCGTCATAGTTTTAATTTTCTTACCTCAGCTCCAAACATGGTGGGGCTGAATCCCATTGTTTTCTTAAAGTAATGTAATTGTCAATACCCTAAAAATTATTTCTAAGAATTACTCCCTAAATGTTCTATTTTAATGCCTTTTTCTAGAGGCTTCAAAGTTCCAAGTTTTACCTCAGCCTCAACCATGATGGGGATGAGGTCCATTTTTTCCCTCTAAGTAATAAACTTGTTAAAATTCGAAGACATTTTTCTAGAAATTACTCCCCAAATGTTCTATTTGAATGCCATTTTCGGTCATTTGTAGACGTCATAATTCAAAATTTTCCTACCTCATCTCCAACCA
>JAOTQE010139105.1:0-11754 GCA_025631205.1 Nesometra sesokonis | reverse complement strand
TAAGAAGGCAAGATATAGTGAAGAGAAACATATAAGTTAAGTATGATATCATAAAATACAGTGTTAGGAAGAAAGTAACGTATGGTAGGCCTAATGAAAGAAAGGTGTTGGAGAAAACCTAATTAATGAAAAGTGTTATATTATAAAAATACAGTAATTAGGAAGAAAGTATCGTAGGATAATATACGGTCAGGTATGGAAAAAAAAAGATGGAAGAAGATAAAATGAAGTAAGGTCGTTTAATGTTGAAGTAAAGTAGTGTTTTAGTCGAAAGTAAGAAAGTACAGAAAGTAATATTTATTTTGGAATTTTCTTTCAAGTTAAACCATACTTTTGCTCCGTTTCGGTTACTGGCTCGGTAACCTTGTTTTTGGTTTAACTTGAAAGAAAATTCTAAGATAAAATAATATATTTGAAACCAGATGATTTTTTTCGAGAATAGAGAAAGTAAGCTGTATGTAAGTTAGGAATTCCGGGTACTAAATTGAGTTCTTATTAACAAAGTTAGGAAGAAGATAAAAAGCTGAAACCAGGAATAGAAAACAGGTTCGGAGAAAATAAATTGAGGTAAGGTAAGTACCGTTAATGTTAACATGGCAAGATGAGATCTGGTGAGATTTACAAGAGGGAACTATAATTAATGCAAGGTGGTAAATTAAGATATGGGAAGATAACATGTGAGTGGTAAATGTTATAACATAACACATACAAATAAGAAGGGGCCGGCAAATGGCCTATAAGATAAATGAGATGAGGTTAGGTGGGGGAATGGTGAGGTAAGTAAAGTATATGAATGTATCTGTAAGAAGAGATAAATTAGATAAGATGACATACATCAATTAGTAGTAGGCGTAGCAGGCGCGGATCCAGATCTTCGCACCGTTCGCCATTGCGAAGGTCAGACGACCTCAGACTCTGGTACCTCACCACAGGGGCCCTAAGCGACCCCCGGACCCCCAGCTTCTTCACATGGGTTTGCGAAGGTCACAGTACATGTCTAGATCCGCCCCTGGCGTAGGTCGATGTTGGGCCGGTGGGAGGATGAAATGGATAAAAAAAAACAAGATAGGCCTACTTCCTAAAAGAAATGTAGACTGGTAGATATGATACGTTTGGTAAGTATATTATGTCAAGTTCACTTACAGATAAGATAAGATATTGTAGTTATTACGTTCCTGCGGTTGTGATGACGTAACGTAACTGACGAAGATTGTCAGGTAAGATACCGAAGATGGTAACCTAGATAGGAATAAACAATTACTATTATTGACTGATCAAAATTATTTAGTTAAAGCCTAACTGTATACAGTAATTTCCCCTATGCAGTTTTTAGACACACGTGTATGTGTTTCCATTTCATACAATTATACAAGTTCTAATTGTGGGAATTGTTCTTCTGGCGGAGTTGACACTTAATGCCGTCTGAAAAGCATTCCGTTTTCGCTACTGCTTCAATAGAAAATATAGTAAGTAAGCTAATACTATTGTGTCAGCCACACTGAATCCGTTCATCCCGCATTCATTGAAGGAAACTTATTCTTGGATTAAACGGATCTTATCAAATGCATTTTTATAAGATAATGTACATCCTATTACTTATTTACTCAATATTGAGACTTCCCATCTTAACAAGTAACGACATTATGTCTTTTTCGAAGGATAACATAGCTGCTATATATAACCACATGTTTTAAATTTAAATTAGTTATTTTCCTTATCATAACATCACAATATAAAAAGAAACAATTTTCATAACGTTTTCATACACATGATGTGAACAAAAAACAAAAAAAAAACTAAATGATTTACTAGCAATACCCACAACAGGCCTAGGCCTTTATTATTGAAAGTAGATATCGAACAAGATTAAACTTAATATTTTGGTTCTGAGAAATATTTAGAAGATGTTTCAAGAGGCCAAAAGAGAAGAAAAATCAACTTTATTAACTTGTTTATATTTAACATGTGTTTTATTTTGTTAATAAGTTTATTGATAATATTGTATCGTATAGGCCTAATATGCCTATATTGTAGGCCTATACATTTATGTTTGCATGGTTCCTTACCAAAATAGGCATGCGTTTTAAAATGATTAAGAAAAATGTTACAGTGTTTAGTTAGAAAGAGTTTTGAAAGACCATAATTGTGAAAAAAATGTATTAACTACTGATAAGTTGAGTCAGGTCTAAGGAATTAGGTCTCATTATTGACTTAATGTACAATTAATATCTACTGGTTTCAATCAATATAATAATGGAGGGGGAAAATATCATTGAAAAATTAAAATATTCTAGGCCTAATGGTTTAAAACATTTACCTGCTTTAACTATCCAGACACTCTTCAGAGTAGGCCTATTACGTCAAAATGCAAAATGGGGCCGCTGTATTAATGAGCCTACGTGTAAGTTATTCATGACTTCGATGGAAGTGAATTGGGAGAAGTGAAAAAAGATTAAGAGACAAAGTATGCGCCGCGTATTCAAGAAACAGGATTTTAATTTAGTGCGAATTTTACTTCTGGCATAGAAATATGTATGTTACATAATGAATTCAAACTCACTTATCAGGAAATGTATTCATGACATCTTGAAATAATATGAAAGGAAAGCGACAATTAGGTAACGCATCTTGGTTCATCATTTAAATTTCAGGCTGTGTTTAGTAAATTATTCATGTAGACAGTGTGTAAATATATTTTATTAATTTAGAACACTTTTCATATAAGAAACCCTAAGAAAAAAAAAACAGTGCAAAACTATATAAATGTATGCATAGACTATACTTAATATACATCAATTAAACGAATTGTACTACTACCTGAAAAAAGGGTTGTGGAACTACTTTCACTATCCTAAAAGGAAAAAAGAACAATGACGGTATGTTGAAATTTTAAAAAGTTTTAATTATCCTAAAATATCCCTTTTATACTTGACTCGCTTATCGCAGACACACCGTTTTATATCCAACCTTATTTGATATTCTCGACCATATGGTTGAGATCGCTAATAATTTCATTTTAATCATAAATTGAGGTGTACGAGTGAGGGTGGCCCTCATTTGTTTGGCAACTATAATTGCAATGTTTTTTTATTATACGGAGAAGCAAATTACGTATGCAAAATATCAAGAGACGAAAAAAAAACATTATTTTACCAACGTAGCCTACTTTGCGCTCGAATTTTGTATTATAGTAATGGTCATAGCTTATGGCAGAGCAAAATATCATGCAATAGTTGACCTAATGTTGTTAGGCTAGGCTTGGGATAATTATCAACATTTGTATCCTGTTTACCATAACGTGTTTGAATCACTTTGCAACAATTTACGGCCTCGCTATTACGCTACGCTATTGTTTTAATTACGACCGACACTTCAAGAATAAACCGTCTTAATTGAAATGAACTATTGTATTAATTATATCTGTTTTAAAATAAGCACCGTAGTCAAAAGTGCATTCATCCCTGACTTCAAATTAATAGCATCCAACAACCGCGTTTGGCAGCGCAGACTATATTATCATAATGTCTTAGGCCTATTCAACAATACAGTACTTTAAGTCTTGTGTTGCTTACTTTCCCAGGGGTGGATCTGAGATTCATTTTGGGGTTACCGGAACCTGCCCTGCGGTTGACTACAGTGTATTCCAACAAGGTGAAAAATACGCAGTTCTAATTTAACGAGCAGAAATGAAAAGCCGTTCCTATTTTACAACCGCTTTGGCAAATTTTACCCTGTCGCCTGACAGGACACCACGGAGGCACTTAACCATTTTGGGGGTTTGAGGAAACCCATGAACCCCCACCTCTATACACTGCTCCAAACTCAATCATTGGTGCATGGACTTAAACCTGGTCACGACCCGGATTTGTTCGCATGACCAAGATCAAGATGATTCTTAGTTTTTTTAAAGCAAAGTCTTGTTGATAGTTTAAAGTATCTTGTTTAAGAAGTGGTGGTGAAAATGCTTGCCTTCCCGAATCAAGTGCTCCCAACTCTCCAGGAAAAGTCTGGAGTCTGGAGTTCACTTGATCTTCTGTCCTCCAAAAAATAACCAATTCTCTCAAGGAATTTTATTTTTTATGATTTTCTCCAGGATTTTTTAGTATGAATGCAAAAGTATGTACAGTTGTTTTCATTTATATCTACTGTAGTATTCTCCCGTACGTAAAACGTATAGGCCTAAAGAATTACATTCGCACCATTGTTCTTATAAAGTGTGTTTTTATAAAAGTGCAATTCTAGAATTGCTGTACGCTCTGTTTGGAGACGTGGAATGCTATTGCTCTATATCTAGAAACCTGATATCTGCATCTACCCTGGGAATTCAGCGTACGTTCCCCTCTTTTGTGTGAAACACTGGGGTAGGCTAATCATGTCAAGTAGTTGGCCTCGGGAATTATACGATATATATTTTAATTGACCTTAATATCACCATTAGGCGTTTATTAATTACCGTATTAGATAAAAGTATATTGGCCCCTTGGGAGATAGGCCTAATAAAGATATCTTTAAAATAGACTTTGAGATTGGCATTGTATTTTAAGAACTGACTGAAAGTAAAGTAAATTTAAATTAATTTTATGGATGGGTTTTAATCATAATTTTAGATTTTAAAAATGACAGTAATTTCAAACATTGCAATAATTGAAAATTGTAATATACTGTAGTCGGGCTAAATGGTTTTAAAATCACCTCAGTATGCTAACCATGTATCAGTTTTATTTTCAATCAATCAATCGATCGATCGATCGATCATATTTATTTGGTAATGGTTACAATTTCATAACATAATACTGTATAGTAAACAATAATGAAAAATACATTCACTACAAGGATCAAAACTAGATGTAGAACTTGTCTCATAGGCTATTGACCCTTAATTAAACAGAAACAGAAAACTACATTACACCAACCAAACATTAATGTATAATAAATAGCACAATGATTTTGATTTATAACTTAATAAATATAATTTAATCATATGTCTTCTAAATTTATTTGCGGAAATAAAATTAACATTAGCTTGTTATTTCACTCTGTGGGACCAGAAATTGTAATAAAAAAGACTTTTTCTGAGTCTTACATAAGGAGTATAAAGTATTATTTTATAAATATGAGATATTTGACGGGTAGAAAATAATGATAAAGCTGTTGGCAATAAATTATAAACAAATTTGAACATGAATGAAAGAACTTGAAGTTTATGTATTTCCTGAATTATTAAAATTTTGAGTTTTTTAAACAAAGGTTCAGATTCAGCTCTGAGAGAGCGATTAAACGAACAATACTTTTTTGGAGGATTGATTTTTTTTGTAAGTTTGAGGGGTAATCCGCTGGCCAGATAATATTGCAATACATTAGATGTGGTAAGAGAAACAGAGAAACTAACATCTCTTGGGGAAAACGTTTTAACTTACTTATCACACGTATATATTTAGAGATTTTATTTGAGGTAAATTTTAAGGAATGACCATGTAAACGGTAAACGCGGAACTCTTTTTGAACACATTGAACGTCTTGAAGATATAATTAAAATATTTTTGAATTCGTGTTAATTAATTCGTGTTAATTAATATAAAAGCCTGCACTACATTCCACTGATATCCGATATTGTATATTGTTTTTGTTGTGTATTCACCAAATGCTTGAGTAGATTTATAAGTTTTTCAAAGAGGTTGATAAAGCAATGGAATAAAAGATATTGCTGAGGAACTGTCTGCTAAAGTTTAAACTAATATCATGCTGTATGGAATTGCTCGATAATGAACAAACTAGCATGTTATCAAATGTAATCGGGACCAATAATGTATTATAATAAAGTAGGCCCTAGTTCGACTAAATTTCACCAATAGACTTCAATTTTCACCAATAGACAGTACAAAATGAATTACAATAGCAACATCCTTTTACGACCGCTTACGACATAGCAAAAGCATACCATACCATCGATAATGACAAAGTGTTTTACAATTGTACATTAATTTATTTGCGGTAACTATGCTAAAATGAATATAGAAAAAAATTATTAGCCTATTATTTTAATGTATATTTTTAATTGTTTTTTTCTTCCTTTGAAGTGCGAAGTACAGGTATTGAGTGACTGAATATCAGTAACTTAGGCCTATTCAAACATCACCACCCTCTGACGTTTTCAAACTTACGGCCGATAAAAACTAAAACCAAAGCCTGAATTTTTAAAAAGTAATTTCAGTCATACGGGAAAGTTCAAAATGAATGCTAAGAATATAAGAAATTGTGTTAGTATAATCATAATGATACTACGATATAGAAACACTTATGAAGGCGACACAAGAACACAGGCAACATACAACCTATGACTTAACTCGCTAAACTATTCTCTAGTACAATGCATATTACATTTTAATTAATAACTTTATAATTTTAACGTTATCCTTATGATTTGACTGCATCTTTTTTTCTTTTATTTTACAGTTAAAACGCCAAGCGATTTTGGAGCAATGTCAGCAAATAATAACGGCCGAACAAACTTCACAAATAAACAACTCACAGAACTAGAGAAAGAATTTCATTTCAACAAGTATCTTACGCGTGCAAGACGAGTAGAAATTGCCTCGCAACTTGGACTTAACGAAACACAAGTAAAAATATGGTTTCAGAACCGTAGGATGAAGGAAAAGAAAAAGATGAAAGAATGCATTTCATCTATCCACATTTCAGGTTCGGCGGATTTAAAAACGCATTTGGTTTATACAAACTAAAACAATCTTTGCGGAATAATCTGAACTTGATAAAGGCCTAATTTTAAAACAAGGTAGTTATTTTCCGACATTGTACGGTACATCATAGGCCTCACAGCGCGGATGTTATTGGTGAACCTACAAGACCAAACTGCTGGGGAAATAGCTGTTGTTCTCTATAAACAAATCCGACGATGTTATCTGGATTCAGCGTATTATGATCTCATGCTTAAGATAGATTGGTAACACTCTTTACCTTTATCAAGAAACTTGATTTTCATCATTTCATTTTAAGTAACTAATCTTCGAACAATATTTAATGTCCGACAGAAAGAAACACAACGTTGTAACTTAACTGTTCCCTGGTTACATGTAATGTTCGCAATTTTATACGGGTTTCGACGAAGTATTCGCACGACGAGCGCCCTCACAATCTAGTGCTGTGGATTCTATCAATTAGTCATGATTTTAAATGTTTGCTTTTTAATGTTTTGGGTGAAAACAAACGTATCACATTTATCCGTCATAAAGCACCATTCGTAAATTTCCAACATTTTTAAGACTATTGTACCTCCAAATGACCAGTAGCACCCACTTATTGGCTCGAACATAGACATTTTAATTTTAAAATATTCTTTACCAAGTAAGTTGTTCATATGATTGTCCGATTAAGCTAAGAATTGCAGAAACATTGGGTGCATTCAACAATTACATGTGCATTTTTGGCCAAATGTGACTAGATCCTACCCTTACCTCCTACCCTTCCTATCCACATAGTCCTATTCAAATTTAATATTTCGATTTTTTGAACTTGTTGGGGTACAATACATCTAAGATCGTTTTGTACTGACGATTATTTAGCGCTAAGTTTTTCTCGGTTTGTTAAATTGCAAAAGCTGGAAATCCTAACATGATTTTAATGAGCAATGTCTGCCTGCCGTATATTATCTATAAATAATGTTTTTTTATTTTTTTTTTCTCTAATATGCTTGTAAATTAAGACTATTTATTATCTTCTGTTTTTAAAAAAGCTATTTTTATTGATTTTGAATTATTATTTATTACAACGTATAACGTACGCGAAAACCAAAAAATGTGTTTGTACGTCAAGATGCAGATTTTATTTACAAAAGTATAATCATGAAAACGTTTACAATATTCATTAGGTGTACATTCCCATTAGAAAGTTTTGTCAAGTCTTATCACAATGGATCGTTGGATTAGTTTACACTTGATTGCTTAGCTGTACAGTATATTTATATCCTTTATAAACATTCATTATGATAAGCCGGTTAGGTGGTAAATTTAAAATTACCCGACATTTTGAAAATGTAGGGTAAAATTGATCAAACTCTCTAATGTGAATGTACACATAATGTTGTCTAATTTATGGTGGGTTCCCATTGCCGATCAGACGAACTCGATCAATCCCGATCAAGGTAATTTGGACTGGCTCGCTCGGCAATGGTATTCGTGGTCAATCTACCTTGATCGGCATCGCCAAAATGATCAAGAAAGCACGAGCGATGCCGATCAAGGTAGATTGACCCCGAATACCATTGCCGAGCAAGCCCGTCCAGTCCAAATAAGCTTGATCTGGATTGATTGAGTTGGCCTGATCGGCAGTGGCAACAGGGTATAAAACTACGTTACCCGAACACTGTTCTTTTTATCAAATGTTGATATATCCAGTCTTATCTGACATCATCCCGGTGCTGTTCAGGTTGCTGTTCATCTGATCGTCGCCAAGGATGTTCCTTCACCCCCACACCTTTCCGTTTACTTCTGTGGGCTTGAATGATGTCATAAGTGTATGAAAGGTCATGTCTGCCTAATTTGTTGGTTTTTTTTTTCTCTTACAATGATGATTAGTCTCAATCTACAACTTAGTTCAACTTATAATTATACGTTTTTGCGTCAGTGAGAATTATGTTGTGCCCAACTCTGACGGGAAAATGTATCGAATACTCAGTACAGTGAGGATACTCCCAAAAAATCGCAATTTGTGCTCGGGTAGGACTCGAACTCACAATCTCCAAGCGCCAGACTGGTTATTTATAAGTCGAGTCCCACCCGACGACAACTTGCGAACATTTCGCGAGTATTCTCACTGTATACGGTACTGAGTATTCGGTACTACATCAGAATTAGGAAAAATAAATTGTATAATGTAATGTTTAGTTCAAGTTATTGAGTTTTACATTATATTTAATTTAACGTATTCGTATCTCATTAACAGCGTTTCAAAATTCACAATACATAAAGATAAAGTATATATTATTTATAATTAAAATTATTACAACGACAAACATTAACATAAACAAAGAGATGCAACAAGTTATTTTATTCAAAGTCAAAAAGGGCCGGGTCCCCTTCTCTCCATTTTCTGCATGGAGCTGGGTTACAGTAAATATATTGAAATACATCAAATTACACAGAGTGCCAAATACCATCGTTCTCACTGGTTAAACGGTTTTATTATGAAACCAATATTTATATATAAATTGCTAACAGTTATGATAATTTTAAAATAATTGTCATCTGGAACCGAAGAATAAGTAATTCGGGTTTTTTTTTAACAAATTAAAGAACATTTAAAGTACAGGAACGTACACATTTCCATTCCGTTTTCTATGACAAGTAAACCGGTGTTTTTGAATTATTTTCTGTCAACTTGATAAAGCAGACGTAACGTTTGCGAAACAGTGTTTTAACTGCGTTTCGCAAACGTTAAGCAATAAAATAACCGTATACAGAAGTACTTGAAAGTACCTTTATATTTATTTACTGCTTGGATCAACAATCAAGAATGTCTTAATGTTATGGTTATTCTTTAGGACTAATGATAGTCTTATCATTTATTTCTATACAATCTTAAGCACCTACATTTTAAGTCTATTTTATTTGTTAGCATATTATTGTATTATTATCTGTTGCAATAGGCCTATCATTCCAAGTGTTTAAAATATCGTCATACCTTTTATACTATGAAAATTAATTGTTTTGGGTTACGTCTGTTATTATATTTTTAATTTGTTTTACCAATGATCGTACCTCGCTGATTATCAACAAAGATGAAGATTTAAGCAAATAAAATACATTTTCAAAATTTATAAAGTCGTATATTGTTTCTTATTATTGGTGTTTCTTTTGTTACACGAAATAGGTTATTGTTGCAATTTAGAACACATCTCGTTATAAAAAGACTGAAGCTAACTTAGTACTTTTGACGAATTTTGATAGTTCGTATGCAACAACGATGATTATGACGACGACGACGACGATGATGATGATGATAATGGCGATGACGGTGATGATGATTATGATGTTGATGATGACGATGACGACGACGACGATGATGATGATGTTAATGATGACGATGATGATGATGACGACGACGATGATGGTGATGATGTTGATGATGATGATGATGACTTAGGGATGTCAAAATTACGACGATAGACAGTGAATGACGACGGTGATTATGCTTGTAAGGGTTAATATTAATGACGATATAATTATTAAAATGATAATACTAATTCTAATTATAAACGTTTATACTGTGTGATATTACAATGGCCCTATTGTTAGAAACTGGGATCTTAAACATCAATTTCTCTTACTAGGTCTGTACCTCATTCTATAGTAGGCATAGTATTTTTTTAATTAAAGAACCATTTCAACTGTTGTCCAAATTACTCATCAAACGAAATAAGTAAAAAACGAATAGATAAATAGTGATTGTATCGGGTTTGACGTTTAGTCCATTACCTCGACGCATTTTAAAGTGGGATACAAAACGAACATCGTATACAAACGTCAGGAAATAATACCCAACGTTAACAAAATAATTAGTCGAAACGAGAAAACGTGTAACTACACACAGTGTATCTACAGGCTAAACACGTGTAGACATTGTCCCATTTCTTGCTTCGATAATTGTTAACTTGCTTTTTTGATAGATTACACCGATAATAAAATTAGTGCACTCTCTCCAGTCAAGTTTGTGGGATATGCGTTGTTTGATGATGATTACTTCTAATAACGAATCGGAAGTCCAAGTAGGCCTATAAATTACAATATCCGATAAATAAAATATTTGATAACCTTGAAGACATATAATATTGTTAAATACAATACAACAATATTGTTGTTAAAATATGACGAGAGCATGTTAAACTGGAACTCCGATGAAACTTAACAAGTTGAAGTTTAAACATGAGTATGTAAACGCACAGATGGTGTATCCAGGGGTACTTAAGGTGTTCAAACACCCCCTTGAGAAATATAGGCCTAATCAGCACAAACGATTGGGGCCTCGACCAACCAATTCCAGTCGGTCTTGAGCATCCCCTTGACGAATTCCTGAATACGCCGCTGACGTAGTGATTAAACTGGTGTGGGAAAAAACAATTTAATTGGGCTCGCAAAATCGGTTGCCTGACCGCCCAAAGCAACCAAAAATTTACATCGGACCATCAAAAAATGATTTTGATGGGTTCCGATGGGCAACCAGGTCTTGACTCACGCTACTCGATCATCAAGTGACCATGGCTCGAGTAAAAAAAATAGGAGCTTTAAAAAAAACTCTTAGAGAACTAGCCAAAAAGATAAAACAGCTGGCCTTTAGCAATATCGCAACAGTCAATTATATCAACATTTTTTTATAAATTGAAGGGCAACTAAAAAACTGTGAGGGCAACCAAATTAAAACCTTGGTTAGGCTACCAGAAGTGTAAACAAATATTTCAAAATTCTACGAGGCTGGTCTTTGTCAATAGTATAGAAAAGTAATATTTACAATATAGAAGAGACCTAAAGCAACTGATTACGGTTGAACTTCCCTGTGCAGACACCTCTCGTAAGGGGGAACCTCACATAACGACCACTCATGGTCCGTCCTATTAATAAGTGCATTTGGTACCTCTAGTAACTGTCCACCTCCAGTAAGCGACCACGGACACTTTTTGACTTAAAAGTTTTTGTATGATAATTTACCATAAGCGCCCCCCCAACCCCCCCCCCCCCCCCCCCC
>JAOTQE010139094.1:0-11755 GCA_025631205.1 Nesometra sesokonis | reverse complement strand
TGTAATGTAAATACAAAAAAAACAAAAAATCCTGTGCTATCATTCCGTTTCAACTATGTATTTGTAGCATGCTAATATCTGATATATTTTTTTTTGGATCAAAAACAGTTTACCTTAAGTTGGCTGTTTTATCAACCTTCTACTCCTTTTTTTTTTGTTTTTTTTTTAAATTTATATAATTGTAGTTTAATAGTAAAAATCACCAAAGGAGATATTAGGTCTACATTTCCTAAACTTGGTGGAACATTTACCCTGTCCCGAAAGTTATTGCATTGATCTATGTAATGAAATACTAATATATATAAGCAGGCGCGGATCCAAGTGGGGGGGGGACTCTTTCCCTCCCCTTTGACTTGGAACAATATTATTTGCAGCCGAAAAAAGAAGCACATGTTGGGCCTCTAAAATGCACCAGAGAGCATCTGTAGTGTAAAGAAAAATATTCCCGGGCCTTAGGCGGATCCTGGACATGCCTATCGGTTTGCTGTTATAATCCCAAACCTATATTTTTCCCGTTTTGTTGAATCCGCCCCTGTTAGGTCAACGTACAGTAGTACTCAAAATTAATCTGAAATTCAATTGAGGCCAGTCATGAGAAAACCACCAAGTTTTCGCACAGGAAGTTATTGAGAAATAAGCAAATAAGCAACAGAAAATATAAACAAATACAAAGGAATGTTGTGTATATTTTGTTCATTAACTTCAATTATAAATGTCCAATTTTGATAATTGACCCCTCATTTTAAAGCTTGCAAAAAGCGCAATATAGTTTTATTAATAACTCAATTTTCAACTTTCCTACAACTTGGTGGTTTTTCTGTACCATGCCTCAATTTCTCACAAATATGATATTCCTCTAAGCATTTGGGATAATTTCGATTTGATCTCACCAATAATGTAAGTATAACACTGTAAAAATTCTCATACAAATAGGCCTAGGCCTATATCTATATAACATATAATTAGGATCAGGGTCAGTAACAAAATTTTAAACAAGGAAACGGCCAGTTTAAAAGTAGGGATATCTGTTGCCATATCTAGAATGTCCGCCAGTTGAGACACGACAGTAAATAATCATTGAATGAAGCTGTTATAGCCCGTTGATCAGGATGCCCGCCTTCTTATCCCTAGATCCCGGGTTCAAATTCCGAAACTCCATCAGGGAGTAGGCCTATTTCTCACGAATACATCTGCAGCTAATCGCCGCCAAAAAATACAAAAGTAGAATTTCCAACAGACATCAGTGAGGTTTCGCAGGTTTACGAAATACGAATACAAAAACGGATACGTCACACATTCTTGTAACATTTTAGTAGAACACTTTAAATATCTGTCACTGTTGGTCAGTATTTTACGACGATCATCAACAATTCATAAGTAGAAAATTTGATGTAGGCCTATTTTTGAACACATTTAGGAATTTTCAAAAATTGGAGTGTGACGTATCCGTTTTCATTTTCCTATTTCGTAAGTTTGCGAAACCTCACTATTCTGAAAAATGACCGAAATTGTAATAGGACGAGTCCAGTATCCAAACTATGCCGACCTAAAGACCGACGGACTTATAACCAATTAGACATAACTAATAAGAAGATCAGCAGACATTATAGCTTGACTACTAAGCTAAGAAACTGCCTGCTAAATTAAATAAGACTGGAAAGGCCTATTAAACCTATTGAAACTGACAACAAAGCGGCAGACCGACCGACCTACCGACTACTAACCAATGGGATGTCCGAAACATTACTACAAAACACGAAACTGTCTCAATGGTGGCGCTAGCGGAGACCAGCCCCCCCCCCCCCCATCCCCCGTCGTGGAAACTGGTCTACCGTCGGGGAAGATTGATGATATCTGTCGGGCATAAAAATATTCTATAACTGTCCAAAAATAGGAAATAGACACATACAAATGGGGAAACACAGGCTACAAGGACACCCAAATTGGGAAATTAGGCCCTAATAACGGTTTTGTTTTTTGCTTGTCAAAAACAAACCGATGACCACGCTCAATTGAAACTTGGAAAGGGTGTCCTCCACTATTCCCTGGATCTTGGATCCGCCACTGCTTGCCCCCGCCCTGTCGGGACCATGTCCCGCACCTCCGTCGAAAAAATCCTGGCGCCACCACTAAACTGTCTATTAAATTTCAAAACATATATAGGCCTATTGGACTATTAAACTATAAACAAATTACATAGGTACGTCTATTGAGACTAATTGACCAACCGACCGACCGACAGAGTATGAATATGCTTGAACGCATCAAAAACACCAGACGCATTTAAGTTTCACCACAGATTCTTTACAGGATCATGGTTTCACCAACACCGTATTGATTCCATTCCATAGCATTCTATCATAGTTTTTTTTTAACGTTTCAAGCATTTGAACAAGAAACCTCTATCATTCATATATATTATACATCCGCCCAGTATTCCAAATGGACCAGCAAATCATTTTAGATAAATCTCTGATTCCGATTTGGAACAGGTAAAATAAAATCAGACGTAGGCCTATAATAATATTTACACTCGTTCTTGAAACCGACTATAATCGTAGTTCGAACTAAAAATTAAAAAGTGACGTCAATTCTCAAAACCAACTACGACTAGAACTTCTTCAACTAAATCAATCGAACGTTGACTAAATCGCGGCACTGGAAGACCGATTTTTTCTAGCCTTACCGGGGTAGACTAAGCCGACGAAATCAGATTTGAACAATATTTTAAGGTTATTAATAAACCATTTATTTTTTTAAAATTTAGTTTTAAACTGTAACTTGTTATATCTAAAATCGACTAGCGAGGTTGATAATTATATACAATTATATAAATCGTGTTTTGGCAATCCTACAAATATCTCGAAATGTTTTATTAAGTCCGACTTGGTTTAGCCGAAGTACAGACTTCAACTAGATAGGACTTTGAAGTCGAAGTTGCAACTAGAACTATTTTGAACCTAGTTTGAACATGGAGGTATAAATAAAACCTCCATGGTTTGAACTACGACTACAGTCGGTTTTAAGAATACGGGCAGGCCTATGATATTATAAAGTTTGAGCATGGAGGTATAGGCCTACCTCCAGGGTTTGAGTAGTATTAAATATTTTAAACTTTTAACATTTTTCAAGGTCGATGTGATGTATCGAGCCATCGTAAATTCAATAGGCCCATGGTTTGTGTGTTTAAAATGGTTTTATTGGTTTATGCATATTGTGCATAACCACTGCAACAACTGTCGCAGTATGCTTTTCAAAAGACAAACCAAATATGAATATTCCATTTATAACGAAAAAATATATATTTACCCTCATTTTGTTTGCCTCTCGTGGTGTCACGCACATTACTTTTTCTTCATTTTCTTATACGTTAGACCAGGGAACAGTTAAATTAATGTAATTTAACTGTTCCCTGGTTAGACCTATTCCGATTAATGACAAACCGGTATATAATTGTATTTGGACAGTACACATAAAAATAAAACTAAAAATAAAACAAACACGAATATTTAATAAAGTACGAACTCCTATAATTATTAATAAAGAATAGATGTAACAAGGTGACCTGAACCGAAAGAAAAGGAAATTGTGACAATTTTAAATAATAATAATAGAGCTATTATACTATTAACATGGGTCTTATGTGAAGATCTATTAAAATAATTGTTTTAAAACTTTATTAGGCCTATATAATACTTTTTTGTTCCATTTCTTGTCTCAAAATTATTCTACTTATTAGGAAAGTTTTGTTGTGACGGAATCATATGGGTTTGTTTCATTTTCTTTACTTTAGAATATACTTAGATTTAATTATGAGGCATCGTAATACTGTATAGTATAGATTTTCATGAACCAGCGTGGGTGTTTGGTTTTGTATATGCTACAGCATTAATTGTATACGTTACTCGTACCGCTAACAACTCTGATGATTTATAGTCAGCAGATAGTAAATCGCAGCGATGACAAACAACCATGATGATGAATGAGAGAGTATATTGGTACAAGTGATGAGTTCAAATTCAAATAATTAACATTTGACCTCTGATACCACCATCGTCAAACGAAAACAGTCCTGAATGCGTTTACTCAATAAAACCATCATACATAGTATTGTACGTAATCTTCTCAAGATAAGGTAGGGCCTAAAAAAATATGTTGTTCGCCTAGCCCCATCACCTTTAACTTCAGGAAAAATTCAAACCGAAGATTTTCCTCTTATTTTAAATTTAAGCCCCAAATATTAATGTGCCAAATAGTTTCATATTGCATCTCCAACGTAATTGGATCTCGCTTCACAAAGTCACTTTAGGGTAAGTATACTACCGTGACAGAAGTCTCAAGTCCCCAGGATTACCCAGAAATCTCCAGGAATTTTGACTCATCTCACCGTCTCCCGGAATTAACTCTTTTTCTTCCGCAATTTAGTTGAATCAATGAAACTCTCCATGTTTTGTGAATTCCTCAATTGTTTCATAATAAGCAAGTTGTTGAGCGTTTAAATAAGGATAGGGTAGGCCTACATTTCACTTTTTAAAAACCATACACATTACAAACGTTGTATGTTTCTAAACTGTACCCTTATCCAATATTTAAAAGCTAACTTGGTTTTAAATAAAGATAAATTTAAAACCCATACCCATTATAAACGAAGGTTGAACGATCTCATTTTATAATCTTCATGACATATGTTTCGTAGTTCGGTTTGCAGAACACGGCGTTTCCCAAACCTCTACCGTGGTGGGCCGAGTTGAACTAGGGCTATGCTAGGCCCAATTTACCTTGAAAATTCCCTTTATGTGCACTGTTTATTGAAATAAAAATAAAGTGTAGGTCTATTTTTAAATGTATTTCAATGTTATTTTTTTAGCAAAGGAGACCAAACAAAGTATATTTGGGCCATACTATTTTGTGAGAATCTTGTATCGATGAGGAACTATACCTGTTAATTTACCACCTGAGTACAAAGATAATATCAACAGTTTCGGGGAAATTGGATTCCGTCCAGACTGTGGGTCAATGGTCATTGAATGCCCGTAGAATCGCTTGAAGACCGGCATTAGGCCAACGTTCCCATCGAAGGTCAGTAAAAAGGGTCCAGGGGAAATAATCCTAATTAATTTATATAATTATTGCCCAATACTGACAAATTGACTATATCTGTGGGACCAACAGAGGTACTCATGGACAAACTAATACGGTAAGAGTTGAGTGAACGATTTAAATAGTGATTAGATTACTTGCAGATTTCAAATGATGGGATCATTAATTTAATCAGTTGCATACGTCTTACCAGATTTTCAGCTATTGAACACAACGATGATTGGAGGGAAAAGGTCGCATAATTTCTGTAATACCATTACCAGGGCCTCTTTTGAAAATGTATACCTGCCAAACTTTCACGCATAACGCGTGAGTCTCACGGATTGGGACTCATTTTGGAGGTATCATGCATAAATCGGGTATTTTCACGCATGAGAGAAATTCCTAAAAATGTAAATAATGTTAGACCAGGTTTACCTACCCCAAAATGAAGCGAAAATGGCAAAAAACTTTTAAAAATTACAATAGGCCTTCATGCAATGTCTGCATAAAGGTTGGTAACATAGGCCTACTGCAAATAAAACTTAAAATAAGGCTATTTTTAATTTAATTTATTTTTTTTTTGTCGAAAGAGTACCAGGACCTGGTAGTAAAAGTCTCACGCATTGGCTTCCAAAAATTTGCCACAAAAATGTAATGAATGGAAAAGTTAATATCTCCCACGTGTCTGCCTACATTTTTGTATTTTAAAAGTAGTTTTTCAGTTTCATTTCTTAATTGCAAAGGTTGCTTTCCACTAGGCGGATTTATTCGCGCGAATCGCTAATTTTCGCTCATGCATGCGCAGTTTAATTTTAAACTGCTAAATTGCATACTGCGCATGCTCATGAGCGAAAATTTTGTGATTCGCGCGAAAAAATTCGCCCAGTGGAAACAGCTTTAACAGAGACAATCTACAATACCCGTTGAGTGTCGAAGGGAGGAAAATAAAAAAAAATGCTATTATTTAAGATGTGTTCCATACGGTTAACGTAGGCTTTAAACTTAGGCCTCCTATATAACTCACTGACTTCCATTTTATATCGTTAGTAAGTTGTTAAATTGTTATAATTTATTTTAATAGACTAATTGAACACTGTAAAAATGAGCTACTATTTTCTAAAGGTATAATAACCATGGTTGCCGATTTTCATTCTGAATTTTCTAAATTCGATTTTTTTTTCTCTTATGTATTAAAGCAAGATCAAAGATTTAATAATAAAAAATGTAAGTACGCCGTAGGTCTATTTCACCAGATCATTCATCTCACAGAGATGATCCTTCCAAGAAGCTTTACCCCAGGTGACACATGACATGGCCTAGTGTCCTATGAACCAATGCATTGATTGACATTTAATTTAGTCTTAAACAAAGACACCCAATTTAATGCATACGGGTGGTCTATAAAAATATATAATATTCTGCTTAAGGCTGATCGAGAACAAATTGCTACATACCAGGAAGAATTGTTGGGGTATTTTGTGCATTTGTTCGCACTCCTTGGAGACCGTTTTGAAGAATCGCCTACGGGACTAGAACCGACTGCCACGATCATACTCATCACTATATTGTACACGTGGATGAATCCGATTAATTCGTATGATATTGATACAGTTCAATTCTTTTGAAGCACTTTAAAAGTTCAGACTTTAAAAAAGTTCAAACTTGTATACTTTTGAGGAGTGTATTCAGAGTTCAGAGTGTTGTACGGTCATCTAAACTAATTTTAAACGTCACGCGTGATAAGCTTTTCTGATTGGCTGATACTTTTTTATCGTCTGAATGAATGTAGATTATTGAGGGGTAGCTTCAAACTCTGTAATCTTTGGCATCTTTGCTCATTAAGGTGTGATTTCAGCCATGTTCCGGTACATTTTCTTTGTGGCCTGCTTCGCAGCCCTTTGCAATGTTGCCACTGAGGGAGGCGAGGTGCTAATCGGTGAGTGAAAATGCTTAATATTATTGAAATTACAATAAATGTAGCCGTAATAGGCATGTAGCAATGTAAACAATTGAAGCTGGAGCTAGTATGGGTATTATCGACGAATCCTTAATCATTTTAATAGTATAGATCACCACCACCACTGCCGCCAAAACACCACCACCACAAATTTCTACCACCCTCAATGCCACCACCACCACTACAAAATATATATCGCAACCACCACCACCACATACCTGCCAACTCTACCGATTTTGGCGGTAGGCTACCGCTTTTTCGACATTCCTACCGCCTACCGCTTTTGCATGGAAATTCTACCGCTTTTAAAAATTTAAGACCAAAATAAGAATACAGACAATGAAAAGCGTCAAAGACACCAAAAAAACACGAAAATACGCATTGAATTGGCACTAAAAGTGAGCATTTTCAGCGTAAATACTGACACCCAACAACAGAAATCGGGACGAAAAGACCCTTTTTTTGCTCATCAAAGCAAAATCGGGTAAAGCAAGGACGCTGGTGCACCTGTTTCGCGACAACGAGACGGCCTACCACTTTTGAGAGTACAAATGTTGGCAGGATGCCACCAATCCACATCAACACGAGCACAACCACAATTGAAGCTGGAGCTGATAGTATGGGTATTATCGACGAATCCTTAATCATCTTGATCAGTATAGATCACCACCTCTACTGCCACTATCACAAACAACACCGTCACTGACACCACCAATACTAACACTGTCACCAACATCACCCCTGCCACCAACAACAACACTGGCACTACCACCACCACCACCACCAACAACAACAACAAAAACAACACTGGCACCACCAACACCAACACTGCCATCACAACCACAACCACTATCTCTATCACCACCACTGCCACCACCTCTCCACAACGCTTATCATCACCAACGTCGTCACTAATATTGACAGCATGGTACTACTGCCGCCAATACAACCAACACCATCATCACCATCATCATCATCATCATCATTACTATCATCATCATCATCATCATCATCCCATTCATTACTATCACTGCCACCGCCACCATCATCACCATCATCATCATCATCCTCAACACCACTCTACCACCACTACCACAACCAACACCACAACCACTACTGCCATCGCCACCACTAAAGCCATGACCACCAGCACCACCAACACTTCAAACACCATCATCATCCTCATCATAACCACCATTGCCACCACCATGACCATCATTCTCAACACCATCCCACCACCACTGCCACCACCACCAACAATCCCAACATCACCACTACTACTGCCATCATCACCACCGCCACCAACACTGACAACACCACAAACACCATCCTCATCACAATCACTAATGCCACCATTACTACCAACAACAATACCAACACCATCACTGCCACCAACAAACCACCACAACCACTAATTGCCACCACCCTCAATGCCACCACCACCACCACAAAATCCTTATCGCAACCACCACCAACACCACCACTAGCATCATCCTTATCAATACCACCACCACCACAACCACTTATTCAGATCGGTCTACATGGCGACTCTACAAAGTGCAGGTTAAGAGAAGGTTGTTACTAATCAATTTTTAAAAATAAGGATGACAAAGACAAGACAAAGACAAGACAAAGACAAGTTGTCATTTTTTTTCGAAATAAAATCAAACAAAGATTACCTCCAATTTGTTCAATTATATGTACAGTCGATGACAAGGTCTTTCTCGCTAATTAAATATTTCTCCAATTTCAATGTAACACCCAATTATTGATGGTTAGCAAAATTTCTTGTGCGACAGAAATAATGACCAAATTATTGGTGGTCTGTTTAATCAGTGTACTAATTGAGCATGGATTATGGAAGTAAGAATGGAAGTAAGGATGGGCCAGTTCTACTATATATCTGATATAAAGATATCCTCTTATATATGTCCCCCATTGAGGAAAAACTTAAAGTAAATTTAAATATGTAGTATCGTATTAGAAACCTATTCAAATGGAAGTTATTTCAATGTGTCCATATATATTTTATATTTGATGCCTTCTGGAACCTAAGTTAGAGTAGGTCTAGACTCTTATCTGCATACTGGGAGGCTAGACAGGGCGTATCCAGGAATTGGCAAAAGGGGAGGGGGTGCTCAACCCAAAATCGAATTTGGACAAGCAAGTAAAAACCCCATTTATTTCCCTAATTACGCTTTTTGTGATGGTGTGATTTACTATATAACTCTTTAAATTTGAGTTTCTAGTCATTCCCCTCTTAAAGGTCGGGGGTGCTCAATTCTTTTGACGGGGATGGTCGAGGATCAGATCTTCATCATTTCTAGCAATGAAGGGGGGGGGGGGGGGGTTGAACCCAAAATCGAATTTGGACAAGTAAGGAAAAACCCCACTTATTTCCCTATATTACGCTTTTTGTGATGGTGCGATTTACTTTATAACTCTTTAAATTTGAGTTTCTAGTCATTTCCCTCTTAAAGGTTGGGAGTGCTCAATTCCTCTGAAGGGTATGGTCGAGGATCAGATCTTCATAATACTAATTTCATTGTCTTCTAGCAATGAAGTGGGGGGGGGGGCTCGATCACCCTCGCACTCCCTCCGGATACGTCACTGCTCGTCCATCGTACGTAGACTACTTAAACAAGTGGTGGTAGGCTACAGAAATGTGTTCGTTGTACAGAAAAATCAGTAAATTTTTTTGGATGTCCGCTAATGGTAGGTAAATCAACATACAACTTAAATTTTAAAACAAAATGTGTCCGCGTCCGCTTTTGAGAGATGTTCGCTTACGAGAGGTACCAAATTCACTGATTATATATAGAACAAACTGGTCTTTAAATGGGTGTCAGTTATGGGAGGTGCCCGCTTAGAGGTGTGAACTGTATATTACTTTATTATTGAATTGGGCTTTTAAAATGGAGTAATAGTTGAAATCAGGGAGGTATAAAATAGAACCTGTAACATCATCTTCTATGTGTAGTCCACGTAAACGAACCAATGGTTTGTGGTCAGTAATATACCTCCCTGGTTGAAATACAGCTTTTCTTGACGGACTGGCTGTAGGCCTACTTCATTTTCAGAATGTTCCCAATTAAATGTGATGACAAGGAATACGGAAGAAATAAAACCACCATAACATTCTTTCTTCAACTAAAACCTCGTCCGACTTATGAACTTACTCAAACCACAATCATATACAAGATTCACCTATGTTCATAAATGGGAGCAGAGTAGTTTTGTGTAGTGTTTGCAATTCGGCCTCTCTATGTTGAAATTCTGCGTTTGAGACTCAGTTTTTGCTTGTGTCCTTTGGTAAAGTAACCAAGCAATAATTAACTGTAGGTCTATCTTGTAAAAAAAAAACAAAACCTTTTAACAAAATAAGGTATAGTATTCTAAACATTTAAGGTTTACAGTATTCCTATTTTTTTTTATTTGGACATGTATGGAACGCCAAATGTAGGCCTACGAACCACAATGGCGACACAGGTCAATTGTAAAAATAGGTAGTGCAAATGGCAAATGAAGGAACAGCGTAGCGGCACAAAAATTGTAGCCTTCCTTTTATAATTTAGGCCCTACAATATCAAACAAATGTTATTTTGGGGATAATTTTGTATATTTTGAAAGCAATGGGCCCATGCCATTGATAAAGAACTCCGAGAAACATTAAGACATTCTTAAACCTGGGAGAACGACCAATATCCAGGGCAGAGCCATAGAGACTGACTCCAATGCAGGGGACCCCACCCACACGTTGCGGCTTAACAGATGCAAGGCACATGCTGACGTTATTGTAACCGGGGCACTGCAAATTTTAAAGGTCTCTTGTGACAAACAAGTTTACTACGAACAGGTTCGCATCCGGTATGGCTATGTTGACGTTCCTTTAAAACGAAACGTGTTCTTACTGTAAACTTTATTTACATGTTAAAACTGTATCATAACATTATTCGTTCTTGAATCTAACCCAAGAACGATTGCTAAAGGTTGTATTTCACTCAGTAATAATTCGATTATTACATTATTTTTTAGTTTATTAATTTCTTTGATCTTGAACTTGTGTTGAGAGGAATGTGTCTCTGTCTAGCCTTTAAACAGGTGCCGATCACGTCGCAATTTCAGTTTTGATTTAAGCATCACGGTAAAAAAATATAAACTACATTAAAATATGAAATACATATTATTATAGGCCTATGTACCTCTTAACAATTAGCCAGTTTTCTTAGGCTGACGAAGCGTTGATGATATCATCACGAAACGTTACAAGTACACCACATATCATCAGTGATACCACGAAGAGAGATAAAGTGTTACGCGCACGTACAGAAAGTGCGCGTAGAGAAACAAACTTTGAACGTTCATAGTGTTAATCACTGCACGCGCGCGGTTCTCTACGCGAGCATAGTGGTTTATGCGTGTTTGTACTCTCTGTGAACATTATTATCTGCTTATTTACAAATAATTATTGCAATATGAATAAATTAGTGTAATGTAATGTAATATAATTAGATTTATATAGCGCCTTACAGTAGTCTCAAGGCGCTGTGGACCAGATGTTACACATTCATGACTTTCTACGCCCCTAAGGGTCACGTCATGTCCTCGCAGCTGCTATTCAGCGCACATCCTTATGTCAACAACAGGGGTCGTGTATGGACCAGTACACCGGGGTAACCCCCTACTCGTCTCGAAAGATGTACTGGGTTCTTTATA
>JAOTQE010139093.1:15000-23386 GCA_025631205.1 Nesometra sesokonis | reverse complement strand
AAATTAAATGCACATATGACGTTCCATACGACAATTCTATCCGGACACGTTTCAATATTGAAAACTGTCCAGACGGAAACTTTTCAACGCCGGACAGTTTACTTCGTTACACCGGCCTGACCTATGTGTTTGTGAGTATACTGGACTAACAAACCCACTGAATCCGCAGCATGCATGACGTTATAGTAGGCCTACATTGACGCAAACGCATTGACATTAATATTCATGATCAATAGCGCGCCCTCTGGCGTCTTATGCCTTATCTAACGAGGAATAAAAATTTTGTCGGAAATGATCTCGGTTTATTAGTACGGTAAACAATTGTCCTAATGTACCGCGACTATCGTAATGATAGGCAGAGGATCCAGGGGCGTATCCAGGATTTGTCGAAGGGGGTGCTCAACCTGGGTTGGATTCTGACAAGCAAAAAAAAAGCTTTTCCCCCAATTTTTACCCCAATTTATGGTTTTTGGGTGTTTCCCGTCAGATTTTAGCCCTTCTCCTCTGAAGGGGGTGCTAATTTCCACTGGAGGTGGTGGGAGTGCTAGAGGTCTAGATTTTCACAATTCCTTCCTAATTTTACTGTTTTTTGCATCCGAAGGCCACTGGGATCGGGAATTCTACATAGGCAGGGTGCATTTATCGAGAATATAGGCAGGGTGCATTTACCGAGAATATTTATACCTGTCAAACCAGATTTGCACTGACGAACTGATGATTGAAGGTATTATGACGGAGAGTACAGTTAATGAAAAGTTACATAAACAAGAAATAATGGCAAACATTCAGAAGCAGACATGTAAACACAAAGTGACATCTCTTACATTACAAGATAATACATAAGATAATTTTATTGCGTCGATGTAAAATGTTATCATGAAACCTCCATCATTCAATGACCAACGAGTCAGGATGTTATATTATTTTGTATTTGTCATGTGGTTATGGACTTGTCCATGTATCAACACAAGGTGATCAAATGTGTGTCCGCGAAAGGATCCTAAATAGCCTAGGGGTTTAGGTAATACTGGACTGTGTTTTACCCATTTAAATCAACCATATCCATCCGCGTTCGTGTGTTATATGCGTTATAAATAACTGGAAAACTGTTATGTACAAAGAAATGTGATTGGTCACATTGGTTGGGATGTCTTTTCCTACACCAATAGCAGACATCGTATTATACGCACTGAACAAAATCAACATATAGGGCGCCATATACCTTAGCAAACATTCTCCAACCGGCATTAATGTGGGGAATGTTGTCCTGGCGTTAAGATTTTTAAAATAACGGAAATTGAAAGTAACTGTTATGGTATTTTGAAATATTTATTTTAAAGAATTGTTTAGTCAAAATACAAAATGTCAAATAGTGAAAATTATATGAAAACCAATTTTTGGCAATATTCCATAATCTACAGAATAAGGTAATATTGTGTGCTTGGAATGATGATTAAAATATGGTATATACTGTAACGCATAAGACAATGTTTAACCATAATGCAGACAATAAACTTTGGTATGTTTATTGACATTGTACAATCATTGTGTAATCTTTCTTTTTTAATATGAGGCATGTTATGGGAAAACCACCAAGTTATAGCAAAATTGAAAATTGAGTTTTTGTTAAAAACCATATTAAACTATTTTTGTTTTAAAGTTTTTAAATGAATGGTTAATTTTAAAAACTAGACACAAAAAACTGAAGTTATTGGAAAAATACAACAGTTTCTTTTGTATTAATTTTGTTTATATCTCTATACTTGCTTAATTTTTAATGAATCACTGTGCAATAACTTGGTAGTTTTTCCATGACTAGCCACATATGCATATTCAATAAAACAATAAAAGAAAACAACCAAAATAAAAATAATGTTAAAAAATAGCAGTATCGTTCAAAAAGGCTCTCACATGGGAGAAATAAAGAAGACTAAAATAAGATGCGTACTTTAATCTCTTTTCAAAAGAGAGAGTGATTTTACTCCCATAGAGTGAACTTTCAATCGATTGGAGTGAATTTCATTTTTGAGTAGTCTCTCAGGAGTGGATTTTCACTCTCTTAAGAGAGTACTTTAGTGACCGACCAAACTGACAAGCCAACTTATTTATAGGCTGATTAGAAGGATGGTCATTTTAGACATTACTAAAACACTGTCTGCTGAATTACAAACTAATTAAAGTATTGCAAAACCGATTGCAAAAGGAACGACAAAACAACGGACTAATTAAAGATGTATTGTCACTCAAAAATGGCCAAAAAGTCATAAGCATCAATTTTGAAATTAACTTGCTCATATTAAAGTAACTTTAAAGTTATGAACTTGAGAAGAGAAATTACTGTATTTAAAAATTGTTTAATAAGATTTTTACAGCAAAAAATGACCTAAATTTAAGAGGTCCAGCCTTTTTATGGATTTTTGCTAATTTGAAGCATTATAATAATGCAAAGTAGGGGTAAATATATTTTAATCTTCTAATTTTGGGTGGAATGATCATAATTTATATATTTCTTCAAAATAAGCAAGTTATTTTCAAGATAATTTTTTTGTCATTTTTCAGGTGACAATGCATCTTTAAATAAGGTAACCAATAAAATGACCAAAATACACTGCTGTGCGAGTTGTGTGGCCGAGCGGTTAAGGTAGGAACCATGAGCCATAGCAATAACAACAGCATGGGTTCGAGGTCCGCTCACACCATTGTTAGTTGTTGGTGGTGGAACAAACTTTCTCGGATAAGGACTATAAACCGTTACTAGGCCCAGTGTAACACATACAGCTCATATGCACTATAAAGAACCCAGAACATCTTTCGATACGAGTAATGGGCTATCCCGTTATACTTACTGGTCTAAACATTCCCTGCTGTGGACAGGTGAATGGGCGACTGAATCGGACAGCAGGACATGACGGAAAACTTAGGGGCGTAGAAAGTCATATGAATGTGTAACATCTTGCCCACGGCGCCATGAGACTCTACTGTATAAGGAGCTATATAAACCTAATTACATTACATTGTACAGTATTTCAAATCAAATGGACTATTAGACACTGTGTATTAAATGCAAGGGGGTCGACCGTTCAACCGACGGATTCTTGGAAACACCTAAAAGACAAACTAAATATAGATTATAACAGTAACTATGGCATTATGTTGGTATTATACATCAAATGTAGCGGATACAACGATCGTATATTACGATTAACAACATACAATGACATTGCGTTAATGTGTATGGTTGAAAAAATGGTAATTACTTAGTAAAGGTTGCCAATATTTAACAATACAACAGAAAATAATCTCATGTTAACTCATTTTAGTCATTTAGAAATAATAATATATGGAATGCTTCATTACTCGTATATACGTACGCCTATGCATGGAAAATACAAATGAGGCGATAGCACAGACGACCGTGAAAAATCAGGAATATAATAACGTGTTCCGATATATTCTCACTTCTTCTGAATAATTATTAAACAATTCATTAAAATTCAAATTGTTCGTAAATATCTTGAAGGCCTATTTTAATTTTCAATTTATGCGTGCTAGTTTCGAGATGATGTGATGAGAGATGACATGAAAAAATTATCAAATACCATGTCATATTTTTCGCAATTTGTCCTCGGGCTAATTCCATTCTCCACCTTTACGTGATGGGTCTAGGTCCTGCAGTGTATTAGACGGAGGATGAGCAGAGACCTACTGGAAGAAACACTGAAGAACCTTATGCCCACCAGGTAAAAGTTGGAGGAAAGTTTTATCCGGAGGCGAAATCGCGCCAAAAACCACAATCGTCTGTAATGTTTTCTTTGATCTTCGAGACATATAAGAATTGTTTGGAAGTACTAACCTCTGTATTACATTCAAACTGTTCAGCCTATGTTTGATATAAGTCTGTAATCGTCAGTATATAACCATATGATGCTAATCATGGAAAAAGCACCAAGTTGTCGCACAGGAAGTTTTTCAGAAATAAGCAAATAAACAACAGGAAATATAAACAAATACAAAGAAATTTTTTGTATATTTTGTCCAATAACTTGAGTTATAGATGTCCGATAATTGACCCCTTATTGCAAAAAAATGTAATATGGTTTTATCAATAATTTAATCTTGCGTGTTTTAACCAAAATTGTTCATTTCAGATGTTTTTATATAGTGTAAAGTAGTCATTTTTATTTGGTAATAAAAAATTACCCACTTTGCTATTTTGTGTGTAAAAAATAGGGATGAAATCTAGCGTTTATTTTTATTATATTATTTAATACATGAGACTCAAGGGAAAAAAATCCTAAAAATTCCTAAATAGGGCTGAATATACTTTTTATGATTAACTAAAACATATAATGAATAGTAATTTTTTGGAAGAACCTGCCCTTTAATTGTTTGTGATGATGAGTTTTTACTTCGAAGTTTGATCACTGAAATAATTTACTCTGTTATTGTCATGATTTGAGATTTTCAAATAAATGTTATTAAAATTTAAAAATGTCGACCTTTTACATGAGAATGATTGACCTCCAAGAATATTCGTTTTATCCATGTCCAGGCAATAATCAAATTCATATGAATGACTGTGACGTGTGATATCTAACAGCTCTATAATTAGTAAACTTTCGTTAACGATGTATCATTAGTGGTTTTCAATCATTATAATGTTTAAAACCACTTATACGGTGCAGAACGCAGTTACTTGAATTATATCTTGTTTAAGTAATACGTTTTTATCCTTGGGAAGTACTTAAACATAGATCTAATCAATCGTTGCGGAAAATCGTTGGATAATTCTGAATGTTTACTTTAATTCAGTTCATTACTATATAATTAGGCTTTTTAAGACTAAATTTATATTAACATGATATTTGGCGGAACGTACTTGTATTACACTGCTGAACTAGTCATGGATTGTCCAGAGGCCTAGAAATACGATTATTATTCCTTAATCGATAAATTGCCGTAGCCGCCAATCTCTAGTGATGGTTAATTTCAACCTGTGTATAAAAATTGCTACTGACCATATTAAAGAGAAAGTGCCATGTCATTATTAGAATTTTGAATTCATTTTTTTTTGCATCTGATATATTATTATAGCCCTATCAAGAATGCTATCGCACGTAGTTCTTAATGAAATGAGGACACGTGTGAATAAAAGAAGATAACTTAAGGCAAATAATATTTTTTTCACAATGTTGATCATTTTATACAAATTAGGTCGTCGTGTTAAGGAGACGCTTTGCGCGTTTATTGCTACTTCATTTTCTAAATTTTTGTGCATGAAATTATTGAACTGTGTTTGTATGCCTACAAATTATAATAAAAACTAGGACAAACACGGAACTCACACTGAAAAATTTAGAAATAAATACTAAACAAGAATGCATGGAGAAGACACACTCTTTTCCTTATTCGGTGTTTGAGATACCATGATAACCCCCGAAATTTTGAGGTGGAATAACTTCCAATGCGGTTCATCTTGTGGTGATTTTGCATTGAACTGAAAAACAATTGTCTTCTCTTTCCAAGGGCGGATCTAGGATACAGCTAAAGGGTTGGTTCCCGGTTTCGATTCTAACAAAAAAAGTAGACATATTTGTCTATTTTCTTTGCTTTGGTACACTTTACATGTTGCAACCTGGCCTAGGTCTACGTTTGTTTTTAAAATGTGGGTCGAAGGTATACTTTCCCAACAATTTGAAAGTACCCATCATACAGCTGGGTAGACTGAATGTGAGTAAAGACAAACATTCAACTGGCGAGTGAGTTTCAAACTTCTGACCTCTTGACTGGGATTCCAAATACACCGCTGCGTCAACTGCTCTCACGCAATAGCACAGTGATAATCACCAATTTAGCCGACAACCTAAAAAAATATATTTGTATTCAGTTTTAACAACGAAGTAAGCATTTACAAGTGTATTTATAAGGATATTTTATTTCAATTTTAATGTTAATATATTACTAGTTGATAATTAATTAGTTGTTTCACATCTCGTAGATATTTAAAGTGACACCCATACAATGCTGGTTATTAGAAATTATATATGAAAGAACAAAACGGAAATAGTCACAAACGTGCGTGACAAGACCGACAGACAGACAGACAGACAGACATTTTTTGAAAAGCTGTTTATAGAGAGGCTTTCCGCGTCTAAAAAGTATGGTGAACATTTTCCCAGGTCCTAGGCAGGCCCTGGGCCCACCCCTGTTGCTGTCAGTTTACTGTTAAAATCTCAAACTTGTGTTTCGAGCTCCGTTGGATCTGCCTCTAGCTGTTCAGTTTAATCGCCGACATAGACCTACCTGGGATTATTTTAAGATATTAGTTCAGTAGGCCTATGTCGAATACATTCTTCACGTCCAATATGTTGAATTGTGTACATGAATAGCATACAAAATCAATGTAATGTGTGAACTCTCCAAATTATCTCAATTTCAAAGTCTTCAAAAAGTCTCCCAAAAACTAATATGTGGCAGAGTCAAGCCAAAGAAGGCATAAGTCGAAAAAAATGAAAATTGAATTATGAATTCTGAAACTACACATTATTAGTGAGGTTTCGCAGCTTTACGAAATACGAATACGTCATAAATTCTTGTAACGTTTGAATAGAACACCATAAATATCTGTCACAGTTGGTCAGTATTTTACGACGATCATCAACAATTCATAGGTAGAAAATTTTATATATATTTTTTAACATTTAGGAACTTTAAAAAATGGAGTGTGACGTGTCCGTTTTCGTATTTCGTAAGTTTGCAAAACCTCACTATTATCTTTAACATGAATAAAAAAACAGTTTCATATGATGTTTCCTTAAAAATTTATGAACAAAAATGTCAAACATTTCGAATTTAAGTTTTGAGAAAACTATATTAAAAAAAATATATAAACATACTGTGAGTAAGTCAGGCTGATTTTAAATTGCGTTATTTAACATCCCTTTATATCTAAAAATTATTAATATGGTATAGAGTTGAATGTTTAAACTGTGTTTTTGAGATAAACAAATTATTGAAATTTAATTTGAACATTTTCTTGTTTCTAACTTTGTGACTTATGCCTTTTTTGGTATGGCTCTACCACAAATAATGACATGTTTAATAATGACATGTTTAGTAATGTCATGTTTAATAATGATTTGTTTAATATGACATGTTTTTAGTTCTGGAGTTCTATATGTACCCGTCTGATTAAGTAAGTAACTAAGTAACTATCGATTTTTGTAACAGAAAAAAAGGCGATTGGTTGCTTTAAACAATAATAATTTTTTTTAAGACGTACAATGTAATTTTCTCATAAGGATTAATAAAAACGATTATACAACAACGATATTCATCTTTTTTCAATATAAGTAACACAATGTATACCAATGTAAAATCATATAATATAAAATTGTTGTAATATATAAACAACTATACAAAAATTATAGATGAAAGGTTCCCACGGAAACCCAAATGGGCTTGTTAAAGTTGTGGAGACCATAATAATGGTTATAATACCATTTAAATTGGTATAAGCAGTGGTAAACAAAAAATAATAAATACATGCAATGGAAGTTACATAGGAAATTTGAATTTAAAGCCAGATATTAAAATGCCTTTCATATTTTTCTTAAACATATACTAAATAGAAGATGAGTCTTTTAGTAAGGGATCAATTTCATAACTCAGGGCCAATGAAATATGTGAGGTCTCATCACAAAATGAGTCTCATGGTAGGAAAATCCAAAATTGAGTTATTGGTACCTTCTAATAGAGCATAAAATAAGCTGTATTCTACACTTTAAATGACATTTATGGGATAAGTAGGTCTTGAGATATGAGTATTTGAAGTTTTCATGTATGGGAACATGATTTTGAGAAAATCTCCAATAAAACAATCGAAAAATAAACAATTAAAAGACTATAAATCTCAGATAATATGCATGAAGGGCACTTTCCTACATGAAAACTGATCTAAAAAGTATATTTTGATGAAATATAAGTACCTTAGCACTCATAGTTGATTAAAACTAAATTTATTAAAAATTTGACTTCAGGTCTATTTTGTTGATTATCTCAATTTGCTCTCACCTACGATGCGACTCAATTTGTGGTGAGACCTCACATATATAAAAAAAAACTTGTATTGCAGGGCGGATCCACGATTTGCGTGTGTGTGGTGGGGAGGGGTATTAAGCAAAAAACACCTGTTTACAATAACAGGTACTTATATACAATCGCTGTGTATCTATTTCATTAGTCTATTCTTATTTTTAAAAATCGGGTCAATTTTAGAGGGCTTAAGCCTGTTAAACCCCCACCCACCCCCATTCCACACCTTAATTTCGCTACTGGGATTATGGGCGTGATCATGTTTTGACCTCATGGTAGGTAACCAACGTCT
>JAOTQE010139093.1:0-12500 GCA_025631205.1 Nesometra sesokonis | reverse complement strand
AACCCGAAACTAGCAATGTGTTATAGATTAAAATCAACTATATAATTTTACGTTAACGATACACCTTCGGGAAAGGCATAAGTATTCCAAAATGTGTATTGATAGATAGGAAGAAATAAAATCACAAATAATGAACTAGAAATTAGGTTAAGGTCTATTTCGACATCTGTTAATCACTCAGATCTGCAATTTAAAGTCGTAATAACAAATGATTAGCCGAGATCTTAGGCCTACGTGTGACGGCGTGAACGGTTCACACGTGCAAGTTGTATAAAATAATCAAGACAAATAATCAACCAGGCAAGAGAAAATCAGCTGGAAAAATAATCAGGCGGGAACGTCGTTTTTTAATTATTTTAAGTGTATTTTGAAGAAGCGCAATTTCAACATATTATAATACTACTTAGTTATATACAATATAAAGGAATGGGCACGTCGTAAGAATAAGAACAAGATGACTATTAATGACCAGTCCTTTAATAAATTGCATGACTGGAGATATATAACCTAAATGCCCAACACGATATATAAAAACAATCTAAACACGCCACATTGTGTTGTCCCACTACGGTGAGGCGTTTAGTCAAACACGTTCAATATGCGCTACATTACTATCTATTATGGCTGGTAGTCCTTTAACGAACCTCCCACTCGTATATATAAAAAAAACAAAATCTAAACACATATAGTTTCAAATTATTTTGTCCCACTGCGGTGACGCGTTTAGTCATAAACACGTTCAATATGCGCTATCTTACTATCTATTATAGTATGGCTGGTAGTCCTTTAACGAAACTCCCACTCGTGTATATATATAAAAAAACAAAATCTAAACACATATCGTTTCACATTATTTTGTCCCACTGCGGTGACGCGTTTAGTCATAAACACGTTCAATATGCGCTATCTTACTATCTATTATAGTAAGGCTGGTAGTCCTTTAACGAAATTCCCACTCGCATAAAAAAACAAAATCTAAACACATTCCACATAGTTTTGTTCCACTGCGGTGACGCGATTAGTCATAATCACGTTCGATATGCGTTATCTTACTATCTAATATAGTATGGCTGGTAGTCCTTTAACGAAATGCCCTACCTGTATATGAAAACAAAGATATAATTCTACATTATCCCAATCCGGCGACACGTTTAGTATAAACACGCCAATATGCGTTTCTGGAATGTGACTTGGATTTTAATATTTTCAGTTTGGAATGTGGTTAGACATTTGACCTGTTTTTTAATGTTTAGTGATAGCCTATGAGGTGTTTAGCAATAAGTGATATACACTTTGAGAATACATCTCCAGAGTGTTTAGAACCACAGGCCAACAAATCGGCACATATTGTCCAACGTTGGTGACACGTTTAAACATGTTCAAAGCTGTACGTTAACGCACATTTAATGAGCTTATGATTTTGGTAATTTAGTTTTTAATGTGTCTAGAAATATAACATATTCTGTATTAAAAATATCTATGAATATGATGTGTTTAGTAATAAATGCTAAACACTTCGGACTTATAGGACTCAACGTGTTTAGGTGTGGATATTTGACGATATAAAGTGTGGAGCGAAAATGTTTGCACAGCAATATCGTCTACTTGCAAAGCTATACAGGGCATTCTAAATCATCAGTGATTCCATACAAAATGTATGAGTTATTCATTCACAATTGTGAGTTTTCGCCACGTTAAGAAACACAAAACGAAAATGAATACGTCATAAATTCTTGTTTGTAACGTCTGAATAACACCTTGAATATCTGTCACAGTTGGTCAGTATTTTAGGACGACCATCACCGTAGGAAGAAATCTGATAGGCTATATATTTTACCACATTTAGCAACTTTTATTGCTAAATGCAAGTGTGACGTATCCGTTTTTGTTATCGTGTTTTGTAAATTTGCGAAACCCCTCCTATTAGATTATATGTAAAAGTTCTTCGAAGTAAAACCAAAATTATGCTTACTTTTATACGTTTCGTTGACTCTCAGCCAACATCCTATTAGAATTTCTAAACACTTTTCTAAATACTAGTTCTTAAAAACACGTATTTTTATACATGTTCAGTTTCAACAAGTTTATTTATTTATTTATTTATTTCTCAAATGACCCAGTTACATAGAAATTGGAATATTCTTATAGAATCGTATGTTATATTTCAGTGGTGGATATAGAGGGCAGCATTTACCCTGCCCCTCTCCCAAATCCCACATGCGCCTCTCTCTGTCTCAAAAAGAAATACTAACAAGCGTCTAACAATTTCAACAGGAAAGTCTCCTAAAACTCGCAATGTTAGGAAAAATGAGGGTTTTTGTGTTTGTGAAATGTACAACCGAACATACGTACCCAGACCGGAAAAGTGCGCCCCAACCCCATAATCCTATATCCGCCCCTGATAGTTATTACGATTTTGAAATATAAAATATTCTTAATTTACTGCTGATTCCAAGTGACGTACGTATCACTGACCCACAAAATACATAATCAATCAATCAATCAATCATTTATTTGTCAAATCAACATATAAAAAAGCACAGGAGTACAAGATTCAAAATACTAATAAAAGTAATTAAGATAAAACAAAATGAATAATAAAATTTGACATCAGGTAAGTTTTAAAACCAGCTATAAAACAATTAGGATTGTATAAAAAGATATAATATATAGTTTAAAATGTATAAAATATACAGAATAAAACGAGAGAATAAAATGGAAATAAAAAAACAATCATTAAAAGCCAGGCAAGATTTTAAGCCAGCTAAAAACAATTAGAATTGTATAAAAGGTATAAAAATATATACTTTAAAAATGTATAAAAATTGTGTAAAATGTAGAATAAAACGAGGGAATAAAATGGAAATAACAAAAAATGCCGGGAAAAATGTAAAATCAGCTTAAAAAGCAATAAGAATGGTATAAACAGTATATAATGATATAAAAAGTATATAATTATACATACATAATAATATATAATTAAAACATGTATTAAAATGTATAGAATAAAACTAAAAATTGACAAAATGTGGATTTAAACATTAAAAACAGCGAATAAAAAGTAAGAGAGAGGAGAAATGCAGTGAAAGAAGCAGTCAGAAAATTATTGTAAAATGTTGATTTGACAGGATAGCTCAAAAAAAAGTAAACAAATTGTCATATTAGCCGACATAACAGGTACATGAATTGAACTCGTAATCTGCTATATAGCTAGGTTAATCACAAGTGCGAGTTAGCAATACTATAGTATAGGAAGATTTGACATCTATCTTTTACCGAGCCAACAGGGAGTTGTAATTAGTTCAATCAATGTGGGAATATTGAAAATATCAGTTATATAGCTGTGGTGAGGCGTTCAAAATACTGCGCAATAACATCGGTGACTATTCAGTGCGCCGCTGCTGGCGCGATTATTGGGCGTTCTCTCGCTCAGTAGTTGTACTAATACATCAGTCTAATGTATCGACTTCACTTCTCTTCCGATTGTCTGCTTTGATAGTCGAAAGAATCAGATATACTTTCCGGGTGGAGATCTACGATTTAATAGATCATTGAGGACTACATCTTTGGATTATCAGTCGAAATGAATGATTATAGTTAAGGTAAGAGCATTTAAATTGAATAATTAAGTTTAATAATTAACGATGATTAAGGTTAATAATTTGTTATGTAATGATTTAAAGGTCAAGATTAATAATAGTGATTCGCTAGTCACACAACTAAGAGGCAATAACTGCTATGCGCGCGTACAGCAATGCGCGTAAATGAACGCAAACGCGCGCGTTCACAGTTTGTGCCTGTACACGGCGTAAATGTCTGTATCTTTTCTTAGTGCCATAACTGCAATTTCGATTATTACTATTATCGTTTTCGACGTCGTTGGTTGATGAGGGTAACGACGATGTAACAACGGAAAAATGACGAGATAGGAAGGGTAGAAGGAGCGATTACTTACACCGACAATGAAATGTAAAGAATGTTTAATAATTAATAACAAATGCACAATTAACTACCAGTATTGAGTTATTTTTCATAGGCAGGGGAAGATCTAAGATTTTGGGTCGTGGGTACTTAGATAGTTTTTTAGGGGTCATGTGCCCATGGCTCAAGCAAAGAAAAGGCAAAAATTATAATTAGGCCTATTTGAATTAGTATGTCCTCCTTTTACGTCTTGAAATCTATATTTAGCGTTCTTCATTTTGTATTTCATAAGCTGTCTTTGTTCACATCAAGTCTCAAATAATTGATGTAAATTTTAGATGGATTGAGCCTATTATCTCCCTCTAATTATGTTCCTAGCAAATACACAGGTAATGATCGAAAAACGGAAGCAATTGGGTTAGTACTAAACATTTTCATTGCTCGAATCTCAGCACCGAAATATATGTAATGCCTACATTAATTTTCCACGCCTGACACCGTAAATGTTTCTTTGACTAAGGGAATCAGGTCCATAGCAAGCATAAGACAGACGAGGCGGTCACCTCGCCTGCAATATTCAATCCAACACCCGCCCCTCACATCTACATCCCTGATCAGGGACCAGGCGTCCCGAGACACCTGCCTCGCCTCGTCTTTTTTATACTCTGGCTAAGCCTTTGGAATGTTATGAATATTACAAATGAAATATTATTATAATACTGTAATAGTGAGGTTTCGCAGATTTACGAAATACGAATACGAAAATGGATACGTCATACATTATCTTGTAACATGTGAATAGAACACCTTAACTATTTGTCAGTTGGTCAGTATTTTACGACGATCATCAACAATTTATAGGTAAAAAATATGATATATTTTTTAACATTAGGAACTTTCAAAAACTGAAGTGTGACGTATCCGTTTTCGTTTTTGTATTTCGTAAATTTGCGAAACCTCACTAACGTCTTGAAATGGATGACGAAAATATTATATGAGCCATGGTAAAATATTGAACGAGTCAAAAACGAGTTCAATATTTAACCGCAATGAGCACAATATTTTCCGCATCACCAAAAATATGCATTCAGTATTATAATTATCATTCAAACTTAAAAAAAGGTATGCTTTCCTAATATGGTAATCAATTTTAATTTACTTTTTTACCTCATAAGTTATTTGCCTGCTTTATGACTATCTATTAGTTAGGCCCTAGGTGCAATGGAATCGTTCAGAAAATAATTTCCTTTAAAATAATAAGCCTGTCATTCATGGAAGTTTTTCCCACGGTCGGTGGGCCATTTTATTATTCTTTAATTGTGAACCTTACACACGCGACGTAATTTATTTGAAAAAAAAAATTCTACTGACTCGGCTCCAATATACACCTATTAATATATAAATATATATATATGATGAAGTGCATACTAAACTGTCCTCTGCTCCATGGGTAAGTGTTCAATACGAACATACACCTGTTCAATACTAATTAATATTGGATTGCTAAAAACTACATAGTTGAATCAACGATACATGACTTAAAGAACTACCATATCTAGGCCTATGTTTTCAAAAATTCATACAATATCTTTTCTATTTGACTATTCTCAGGCCGAAATGCGATCGCTTAACAGTCCGTTTACTCATGTGTTTGGCTATATACAAATAACACCAGGTACCGTATTATTTTACTATGAAATATATTTGTACGCATTGCTTTATATTAAACGTCGAAGTATAAATTTCCAAAGGCTGTGGTAATAAATGTGTACTGGAAATGATATGTGCCGTTTGAGGCTAACAAATTACCAGGCATATTGTCATATTCTATTTTCACTTCAATTTAAATTATTGATTGTATTTTAACTGAATGTTTTTTGCATTAACAGGTAACTTACTAGGCAGTCGATAAGTAAAGGACAACTTATAGAGGGACAACTACTAATCAATTATAAAAAAACAACGCTTTGTCATCGACGGAATGAGCAGCAATGGAATCGTCATGGTTTTGCGTCATTATAACATTCACTGAAATTATGTTCTAGAAGTGTTTATAATGTACACGTAAACACCGCTTCTTCAATCATGATTTAAAAGGTTGAACCTAGGTTAATACATATCAAACAAACCCCGCTTCAATGTTTAATCAGCAGTTTCACGAAACAAGTATTTGTGAGCAAGTAAATGACGTCTCAATTATTTTATATTTAATTATACAATGATATTTAATACGCGGTTTAATTCGTATTGAGTATGGAAGGCCAAATGGATATAAGGACAGATGAGAGCTCCAGTTCTTACTACAGCAACTTCTACGACTATGATTATAACGATACTTCGACCGTTGACTACAATTGGCTCCAGAAATATACTGTACCAATTATAAATTCGGTAATTGTTTTAATAGGGCTGGCTGGAAACGGTCTAGTTATTTTCATATTGTTAAGGTTTCAGAACATGCGAACGATACCGAATATTTATATAGTTAACTTGGCTTTATTTGATTTCGGATTTCTTTGCAGTTTACCATTCCATGTGTACCAGTCTGTGGTACAGCGTTGGCCGTTCGGTGAAGTACTTTGTGCAATGATTGTTGGGGTTGACGGCCTCAACCAATTCGCTAGTGTTTATATTGTTACAGCCATGAGCATCGATCGATACTTTGCGATCTGTTTCCCGCTCTCTTCGATGCAATATCGCACCCGCCAATTTGCAAGAATTATCTGTCTCGCGATGTGGATTTTATCGTTTATATTCAGCCTACCAAATTGGATTTTTGCCGAAGTTGTCGAATATGAACCACCTAACGCACAGTCATTTTGCTCGATGTATGTGCCTGTTCCCGAAGAAAATAAGATCATAAATACTAAAAATATTTCAATTTTTTCGCTCTTATTTGGATTCTTGATCCCGCTTATTATTATGTCCATTTGTTATTCAACTCTTCTGTACAAGATGCGCAGTCCGAGTTTTCCTTCTGGATCGGACATGTCTAGCGGAACGCATCGGGCGTCTAAACGCGTTACGTTATTAACAATGTCAGTGGTAGTTGTATTCGTTATATGTTGGTGCCCGTATTACACAACACAGCTTGTTAGTGTTGTCAGGCCGGATTTAAACCGAAACCAAGCACTCGTGATTATACACAAATTAGCTATCTGTTTGTGTTACTCAAACAGCTGTGTAAATCCCTTCATTTACACGTTCGTAGGCGAAAACTTTAAAAACAATGTGTCAGAATTATTTCCTTGTGTAAAACGCAATTCTAAGTTTTCCCGCTTCACTCATGGGCGGGAAAGCACGCAGAGTACCTTGTATTCCCGAGGAAATTTACTTAGTGGTTCGGCAAATCTTAACCGACACGGAAGTTTGGTTTGTAGTGCGATACCAAGTAACTCGTCATCGGTTAATGTTGCGCTCGATGCGATCGCATACAATGAATCGCCACGCGTTTATAAATCAACCTCTCAAATGTTTGTTTTTGGCAGTAAAATTATAGAAGAGAACGAGACACCGGATCATAATATGAACGAAAATGAAATTCAGACTCCAGATGTTTTAGCAAGTTCAAAAAATGGAATCACTGTAACCGTTGATGACAAAGTGTATTGAAAATTATACCGAAATAATTGGCACGCTCGGCGTATGCAGGAAAGGGGGGTTGTGCTGAGGGTTCTCGCACACCCCATTCGAAGGCAACAAGCAACCAAATTAGAATAAAAACGTGAAAATCTAGGCCTCGAGCCATAGGCGTCGATTTGTGGGGACAGTGGGACAACCCTCCTCACTTTTCAATGTGGGGGACCACTTTTTTGTAAATGTGAACAAATGTAAAAGATTAAAAAAGTGGTAAGCCTTTCATCCTTTTATCAATAAAAATATTGTATAATTGACCCTAAAAATAGAAAAATAGACATACAAACGGATAAATGACGGGGTTTTTTTGTCAAAACCAAACCGGAGACCATGCCCACCCGGACCCTCCTCGTTGCGCGCGCCACCACTGCAACTTCTTGTTTTTGTCCCCCCCCCCACTTTTCAACTCAAATCGACGCTCTTGCCTCAAGCACCCTCTCCTTCAGCGAAAAAAGCACCCCTCCCCTTCCTCCCTTTTTTTCAGAGGAAAAGGCTAACGTATGCCGTGAGGTAAAATCACCAAAAAATTCTTAAATCGCACTATACAGACGTACCAGTAGAGTAACAATCGAAATATTTATTTTTATTTTTGCTTGTCAAAATTCAACCCAGGTTCGAGCACCCCCACCCCCTTCCCTCCCATCTCCGCCTTCGCCAATTCCTGGATGCGCCCCTGCACGCTAAGAGTAACATTGCTAATAATTTGGTATACAGTTCTTCAGTAGTTTGATAGCTTATTTATAGTTCAATAGTTTGGTAATTTATTTGTAGTATGTTCTTGAAAAGTTACGTGATATGCACAGTGTGTACCAACTTGGCTCATTGTTAGCATAATATATGTTTGTCTTCGACAGGAGCCTTATAACAATCGGTCTGATTCAGTAATGATTTTTTGGTGACGGACGGACACGTGTGAGGGCGCTTGGTTGTATTAAAAATACTGTATTTTATAGTTTCGAGATGTGGTGATAGAACCATGGAGGAAGAAAAATGCTCTATGTAGAACCGCGCTTGAATGTAATCTCAGACGTGACACCGACTGCGCTAACTGCCGATCGACGAGAGAACCGAATTTTAGAACATAACAATGTCCAACACGTTTCAGAACAACTAAATTCACGCATGACGGTGATCTATATGGCTCGTATAAGTTTTGGCTATCAACAACTTCTCGTCTCTTATAACAGTAGATCAATGCATATTTATAATCAGGCCTATATCTAATATTCTTACTTATAATACTGAACTATTCTCAATATTTGAGAATACTTACAAAACAAATGCAAACGCAAGTCTCCAATGACTAGTCAAATATCTGTATCATTAGACCACCGAGCTTGCATTTAGTAACTGGGATCAAATTCGATCACAAATAAACAGCGGGTACTACATGTCATTGGAAATTAAATTCGACTTAGAAACAAGGGGGTCGATTTGAGTTGAAAAGTGGGAGGGACAAAGACAAGAAGTTGCAGTGGTAGCGCCAATGAGGGTGGGCGTGGTTTCCGGTTTGGTTTTTATGACAAGCAAAAAAAAAGTAATTTCCCGGTTTGTAGGGCTATTTTCTATTTTTAGGGTCAATTATACAATATCTTTATTGATAAAAAGATCAAAGGCTTATCGCTTTTTACAACTTTTACATTTTTTTTCATACATTTACTAAAAGTAGAGGGAACAATTGATATCATGCCCCCCCCCCCCACATTAAAAAGTGGGGGACGTGTTCCCTGTCCCCAACAAATCGACGCCCATGCTTAGAAATAATTCGAATTAGGAGATAGATATAACCTACATAAATTACTGGTTTTACACACTTTAGCATGAAGCATGATAGTCAGGGCCCATAAGGATACTAGTACTTCTTGTTTACAAATACTGTTCACAAGCAGTAGCCTAATTCTTAGTACAAATTGGACAATATAAAACTAATCAGATTGCTACCCTCCTCTACCCTACACTGTAAACAAATTCCGTAAATTTACGGGAAAAATCCTGGCAGCCAGGATGCCAAGAAAATCCCGTAAATAGTACGGGCATTTTTATTTTTGTACAGTACATTTTACGGACATTTTACTGTTACACAATTAATTTTACGGAAAATCTTGTAAAATTTACCGAAAAAGCCCTAGTAGCCAGCATGTCAAGTAAATTCCGTAAATTTTACTGGTAAATGCTCGTAAAATTTACGTGATTTTCTTGCCATCCTGGCTGCCAGGACGTTTCCCGGGGTTTTTTTTACAGTGCAATTTTTTACAGTTTAAACATTTTAAACAAGGGAGGGTAATTATTTTCCAGTAATTTTAATGCAAGACTTCGGCAATACCAAACTTCGTTTTATGTTCCTAAGCTATATACTGAACAGTACCACAATGGTTCTTTGTGGATATTTGAACGATTGACGGTCTGCTAATTTGGATTTTATTGACCTACGAGACGCCATTGTCGACATACTTCTTAAAATCTCAAAGATTAGTTTATTTTATTTGCATAAACAACCACGAAGAAGATCATTAAGGGTTTCGTAATGACGATAGATCATTACCTTGCTGGCTTGGTATACAGGTATTCAAAAATAATCTAATGAATTATTCCTCACTATTAGTGTCATCAGTACCGTGTGTATACGATTCCAATCAACAATATCATGATAGACTCAATTGTATTACATTTTATTACATATTCAACAATGGCGACAAATTTTAGGACTACCTAATAAACACTCTGCCTACACCATGGGCTGTGTTAAATATCGATTGTTCTAATTTCAATTTGAGTAGGAAAGAATCCCTTGATGGCAAAATCTATACACATATTATACGTTTAGAATCGTTAATCCGCAGACGACTTTTATGAAATGTATCCTTCAAATCATTGCTTCTATTTCATTGACTCTAGCCAAATTAAAATGATGAGACACGACGTGTTAGGAAGTGCGTGCAAGATATTAGAAAAATACATAATATATTGTTGTAAGAATTGGTAACACAACCAAAGATTATAGCCTAGAATCTGAAGAGATTACACACGCGTGATTTTACATTAACCCAATCGAACGAACACAAAATACTGCTACGAACGGGTGACCTATGCATTTAAAATATGATCTTATAGGCCTAAAAATAGTTTGTGTGCCCTTTTCCACCGCACTAATGTGGAAAGGCCCCGCCTTTTATAAAATTGAAAACAAGCTGTAGTATTACAGCACGAGGAGTTAAAACTGCTATGCCTGCGTTCAGAAATACGTAAAAGAAGATGCATAAAGCACACTTGAAATGATTAGCCTACTACATAACTTTAACAACCCGATAAGCTCCGCCCTTTTGTAAACAAATCAAAATGCTCATAATAATAATACGAAAAACGTTACTAACGTTCTCTCGAGCACTTTAAATCAGGAAATTAACGTAATTCCTTTGACTTACGAAAAACTATGACGTCATCCGTTAAATTGTTAGGACCCTCATGCTTTGTGTCCCTACGCGCGCCTTCTTTACGCGCGCTAACTAGTTCTTATTTTTTCCGTGGTGTTACTGACGATTTCTATATTGTTCATAAAATAGGGAGCTTTTGCAAATTTACGAAAACGAAAACGTCACACTTACATTATAAAAGTTGATGATGTGTTCAAAAATTTAATATATCACATTTTCTACATACGAATTGTTGATCGTCCTAAAGTTCTGACCGACTATGACAGATATCCAAGGTGTTCTATTAAAACGCTAAAGGAATTTATGACGTATCCGTTTTCGTGTTCCGTAAAGCTGCGAAAGCTCACTAATGTCTTTTCCATGTTATGCAAGATTTTTTTTCAGATATGCCTATAGCATATTTCACATAACAGATGAAGTCAGGAAGTTTATTATAAGAAGCTGCAGTTGTAATTCAATTTGCATTATTTAGAAATGTTTTTTTTTATATTATTACTAATACACCACCTGTATTTTAACATATCGAGTAAAAAAGATATGTCTGGGTAAATTGGAGTATTTATGTATCTAAAACAAAGTGCAATATTACAATGTTTTGGTATTTTCATTATTATTAATATTTCAATTAAAATACATGAAATTTAACAAATTTAACGATAGAGGACTCAATCAAGTTTAAAAAAAACATAGATTGGATTACGGCCTCTCTCATATCGGATCTAAAAATTGTGTAAGTGAAATGGAAATTGTTCGTCTTTCTAACACTTTTATTGAATCTGTTTTCGTGTTATAAATGCACTTACTAAATGTTGTAATATGTGACGTCTCACCACAAAATGAATTGCATTGTTGTTGAAATGAAATAGGTCTGAAGTCAAATTTTTGAGATTTTTTTTTAAACTGAAAAACGCAAAATGTTGCAAATTTAAATACAATTTTACATAAATTAAACCACGTTAATCCAGTATTTAAAGAAGGACGTGGTGTTAAAACACCGCTTAGAATAGCTTGCAACGGATGTAGTCCCATAAATCAATTGAATAATTCAATTTCTCCGGCGGGATTCGAACATACGACCGCTACCGTGGCGAGCGTCATAGCCATGATAACGTAGACACTTCATAGTTTAAAATTCTGTCGAATAAATTATGGTATCAAACAAAAACACCATCAACAGGGCGTATACCAGAAGCAATCGTATTTATGAATTTATACTAGGCGTTGTTTTATATAATTTGACAAAATGAAGAATGTCGAAGTTAAGGCAGGCCAACAATTAATTTGGGGCGCAGTAGCTTGATTGTTTTCGTGCTTGCCTGCGAAGCCAACCCAAGGTCATGGGTTCAATCCTGACGGAGGTCTAAGGTTAGGCCAAAAAAAATTGTTGTATTGCCCTTTACCGACCGACCCTAAAAATCGCAAAATCACAGTCGGGCTTTTTTTTTTTTTTTTTTTTTTTACTTTTTAAAAAAAATTTTTCCAACAAAATGAGAAAATAAAACCATAAAAAAA